>CM065644.1:19522789-19677789 GCA_033220585.1 Dipteronia sinensis | reverse complement strand
TTAGATTAGGAAAGAATTAAATCCCAAAAAGGTAGAGTTCCAAAAGGGAACCAATTTCCTTGTTGTTTAAGGACTTGGCTTATCATCTAAAGCCTATTTAAACCCCTTTGAAGCCTAATTTCGGGAGAGAGAAGCCAAGGGAGGTCCCAAGCCACCAAGGGGGCCATCCCCCATCACTCCACCACCATACATCACCACACACTCATCCATCTTTACACATTGACGATTAGAAGACGAAAGAGAATTCATCATTGGAGATCTTAATGGGTTTTATCTTTTCTTTCTCTTCTCTTTTTATTTTCAAAATGTGTAACTAATCCCATAACTAGGGAATCAATGTGAACCTTTTGTGAATGCTCATGAATGGATTAATTATTATTTCATCAATTTAATTCTTGATTTATTCATTGTGCTTAATTGCTTAATCCTCATTAGTTTTAATATTTATTCACACCATAGACCAAGGGTGGATAATTATTTGGCATGATTTTAGGGTTAAGACTATCTGAGAATTAGGGTTAGAGTATAGACCAAACCTAATCTTGATTAATGCTCTTTTGAATGAATGAATTTTATCTTTAGCATAGGCCAAGCAAAGTATAGAATTTGGTTCTTAATTCTTGCGCTTAAAGGGTTTCCGATCACTGTTCACACCATAGACCAAGGGTGAATAGTGGTTGGGAGCACGTGACTCATTCCATGACCATACGGTAATAGTCACATTAAAGACAAAGAATGAACCCTAGAATTGATTGAATCTTGTTAACAAATTAATTCCATATATCGAGTGTTCATAATTGGGGATCATTGATGACCTAGTGTTTTCTTTCCATTGATCACAAACACCATTCTTTTTAATTACTTTCTTAATTTAGTTTAGTTTAATTCAAATCTCAACAAATCTTTTGGTTGCTTTAATTTAACTTTAATTAGAATTAGTTTTAATTAATAAATCTCTTTTCCTCGTGGGAACGAACCTTACTTGCCGTTTTGCTTATCTTCACGATTCGTGCACTTGCGAGTATAGTTTTTAATAACACGATTTTACAACATCACACGGCACATACATTGGGTCGTGTCTAGCCTGGCACGACTTGTCATCCTTGGCTAGCCGGCCGGGGGGTCAAGCCAGGCTCGACCCACATTTACAGCACTGTGTGTATGTGTGTAGTACACACTGATATAACTTATATCAGTGCGTTGCATGTTGACAATTAGATTTACATGCTTTGACCTAGTGTGTATGCACTTGTCAGTGCTTTTCCATAATCAGTGGTCTACATGCAACGCAGATGTACGTTATATGACTTATATCATTGCGCACTGACCAGAACGGAAGATTATATATATATATATGTATATATATATATATAGTTAGTCACCGTCAAGAATTAACTAAACACCTTATCCCATTAGTTTAAGGCCTTGTTTGATTTTTCCACTTAATACTTAATGACACTTAATATGTTTCCGTTAAATTATTTTGTTTGATTTTTTAAGTGATAAAATCATTTAAAGAACCCCTAAAACCACTTGTTTAGAAAAGTGAAATTTTTTCACTTTTCATTTAATAAAAATCCACTTGAATTTAATACAATATATTACTTCCAAAACTATCCCCACTAATCTAATTTATTTCTTATTTTGTCTTCTATCAAAACCCTAATCATATTAATACTATAACTTTTTTTTTTCTACTCACCATAAAAACCTATAATATCACAAAACCCAGTTGTTTCAAAACTCAAACAACTAGAGATTGGTTTTCCTAGCATATTCCGGTAAGGACTCTTTTTCCCTTCATTAATCTAACTTATTTCCAATTTTATCTTCTATCAAAACCCTAATCGTACTAATATTTTTTTTCTTGCACAAATGGACATCAACGTAATCAACAAAAAATTTCGTATAATCTTTTTTTAATTATTTATATAAATTTGAAATATTATTAATAACTAAATAATTTTATTTAAGAATTATTTGTTTACTTGTTATAGTTGTCCTTAATATATTAAAATATAAATATATAACAAATAATAATTAGAATGACGTAGACGTAAAATATTTATTTTCAGATATTTATAACTTACAAAAACAAACAGATTATCATTTATATTCAGTATTCAGTGAAAAAAAAAAACAAACATATTTTTCAGTTTTCAGTCACTATTCAATCTTCAGTAACATTTATCATCGTTCAGTCTTCAGTTAAAAAATCAAACGGGGTCTAACTCAAGGCCATATTAATTTTTTCACTTAATAATTAATGACACTTAATGTTTGTAATTAAATCGTTTCGTTTGATTTTTTTTTAAGTTATAAAGCCACTGCAATGAGCTCCTAAAATCACTTTTAAAAAATAAAAAATTTTCATCTTTCACTTAATAAAAATTAACTTAAATGTATATCAATTTATTACTTCCAAATTTATCATAATAAATCTTATTTATTTCCAGTTTTCTATTCTCCCACGACCCTTAACCATATTAATATTTTTTTTCTTCTTACTATTTAAAAAACTTTAGTAGCCACTTTAAAAAAAGTTTAAAAAAACACTTGAAAAAGTATATAGATTCATTATAAATTTGTTATTATATTATTATAATTCCACATATAAACATTATAAAGATTATTAGTAGCCGGCTCTAATTTGTTGTTATTTCTTAAGCTAAACTTCAACTAACTTATTCAATTTTTATACTTTAAGGGTAATATTTTATATGACAATTTTTTTTTTATAAATTTAGATTATATTACTAAATTACCTTTTAGTTTTTTTTAATATATTAAAATATAAATATAGAACAAATGTTAGTTGAAAGGTTATTGATATAAAAGTATTTCTTTTCAAAACCGAACAAAAAATGTAAACCTATTTTTCAGTTTCAATTTTCAGTATTCAGTCTTCATTACAATTCATCACTCACCTTCGGTGTTTTCTTTGATCATTAATATGAAAGTTCACACCACCGATGAAAGTGGCAATACACGAGTCACCACCATTAGAACAAATGTTAGTTGAAAGGTTATTGATGTAAAAGTATTTCTTTTCAAAACCGAACAAAAAATGTAAACATATTTTTCAGTTTCAATTTTCAGTATTAAGTCTTTCATTACAATTCATCACTCACTTTCGGTGTTTTCTTTGATCATTAATATGAAAGTTCACACCACCGATGAAAGTGGCAATACCCGAGTCACCACCATTACACGTGAAAGTTGATATCACCGTTGAATGTGGCAAGAGCAACCATCATTGTACGTGAAAGTTGATACCACTGTTGAATGTGACAATACACATGTTAGAAGCTATTTAAAAATAAAAATAAAATTATGGAAACTGACAGGTTGACTTTTTGAGATTCGTAATCTTCATTAATTTCTTGACAGGAAAAACATCCTTAAAATTATCTAAATTTTATGTGTGGTAACTGAAATGACTCAATTCTATCCATATGTCAAGCACAGATTAGCTAGACACCAGCCCATGACCTCTGCAGATTACCCTAACTGTAATTGAAACTGCCAAGTGCCAACCCCATCACATGAATATCACACACCCCATTTTTTCCAATCCACCCACCAGTTCTTATATGCATCAGTTTTTATCACCATGCAAGCAGCAAGAGGCAGGCAGAGGAGTGATGATGATGAAGAAAATCAATGGCCAGGAAGAGAGAGAAAGAAGCAAGAAGCTGTTCAAGTACTTGAAACCAGGAGCACCTGCACATGTTAGGGACACCAAGATTGCTGCTGCTGCAATGTCTCAAAGAAATGGCTTGCTCAAGTCACTACTCACAGAGCCTCTGTGCTTACTTAGTGAAGGAGAAACCTTACTACCAAATCAAATGGAGAATGTCCCATGTTTTGCTTTGAGGTTCAACAAAGGCCATCCTCAGTGTCCTGCTGACGAAGAAACATGTGGCGATTACGCCTGTGTTTGCTGAGACTCATTAGCTCTTAATTACTGTCTAATGATGGATGATTGCTGATGTTCACATGCTATAATATACATGACTGTTGATATTGTTCTTGTTGAACTGCTAGATAAAATATTCTTCTTTTTTTTTGGGCTGTTATGTGACATTATTGTGTGATTCTGGATTTAGCTTGCCTGCCTTGTTTCCAATGTTCAATTTGGCATCAGAAATATCAGATATAGTACTAAATGTTTTTCTCTATCTCTATATAAAACTAAACGTTTTCGATATCCAAAGTTCCAGAAATTCAAGGTTTGGATGAACATTAAAATACATACATTCAGACTTAAGATTTCACAAAAAAGAACTGAAATAGTATAGGGAACTTGCATTTGCTAATTCCTCACAAAAATTAGGCAGTGGTACACATAATTCTCACATCATTCTCAATAACTTATAAAGTCAAGTTAGATCCAAGCAGAAGATAAATTTCTTCTTAGCAACATTTTCTCAACGAGAATACATTTAGTCTACACAACATGTATCCGCCACAACCATTTCAAACTTGTAATCCAAAGATGAATCGTGCCCGTACACACACAGTGATAAATTTCTTCTTAGCAACATTTTCTCAACGAGAATACATTTAGTCTACACAACATGTATCGCCACAATCATTTCAAACTTGTAATCCAAAGATGAATAGTGTGCGCACACACAACGATATCTCCATAATATACTAGTATAAAAGCACAAAACAATAACATGTATCACCACAACCATTCCAAACAGAGATGAATCGCGCGCACACACAGGTTACAATATGATACCATATGACATATGACAGTAAATAACAAATATGTATATATCTGAACATGAAGTAATTAAGGGTACCTTGGAGTGATGATATCTCCATAGTATACAAGTAGTATAAAAGCACAAAACATTAACAAAGATAAGTAGAGATCAGCTCTTATGTTTCAAGATACATTGCAAGTTCTCATTTTGCACAAAGTTTATGGAGAATTACAATGACAAAAAAAGTGTAAATTCTGCATAGGTTTTTTTTTTTCTTTTCTTAAACAGGCATATTAGAATGAATAATGAGACACCCTTGAAAATTACCTACACTAGAGCCTCAGCACCAGCAACAATCTCCAAGATTTCTCCTGTGATTTTCGCCTGGCGCTGCCTGTTGTAGACTGTAGATAAGTTCTTCTTCAACTCGCTCGCATTATCCGATGCATTGCTCATTGCACTCATTCTTGCAGCAAGTTCACTAGCTAATGATTCCTGCAAGGCCCTCAAAATCTGACTGTTTCAGATAGAGAGGCAACAAAGCATCAAGTATTTGAACCGGGTCCTGCTCGAACTGCAAAATTGGTGAGAATTGATCAGTTTTAGTCCTCACAACATCTCTCTCCACAGTCAGTTTCCCTTCCTTTGTTGACAATCTGAACAATTCATCCTCAGCAGCATCAACACAATTTCCATTGATGTCACAAATCTCTCCTTTTGGTGACAAAGGAAGCAAAGTGTGAATCACAGGATCAGATTTGACTAAAGACACAAACTTTGTGTACAAAAGTTCAACCTTGTCAACTTCTTCACTAACAAAGAGTGAAAAAACATCATCTGCTATAGCTTGAGCTTCTTTTGCAGTTGGTAAAGAATTTCCTTCAATAAATTTATCGACAGGAATATAAGGCCTACGAATAAAATATGAATTACCCTTCTTACCAACACTGATAATTGTGTATTCAACTCCAAGACCTTTCAATTCAGCAATTCTTCTCTCAGCTTTCTTGATGACATAATTGTTGAAACCACCACAGAGACCACGATCACCAGTTACAACAACCAAGGCAACTTTTTTAACAGGTCTGACCTTGATTAAAGGAACATCTATGTCTTCAGTTTGGAGCTGTTCATTGATGTTGTAAAGTACCTCTACAAGGGTTTCAGAGAAAGGTCTTCCATTGACAACAGCTTCTTGAGCTCTCCTGACTTTGGCAGCAGCCACAAGCTTCATAGCCTCTGTGATCTTCTGCGTGTTTTTCACTGAATCAATACGCTCCCTGAGCTCACGGAGTCCGCACTGGATCGGAGCGACAGAGGAGGATCTTGAAGGGCTAACAATGGTTGAATTGTGAGAAGGAGCTCTGAATGGGTTGATGAATGAACCAGAAGAGAGTGAAGAAGTGTCAGGGAAAGATGGTTTAGAGGAAGACACCCACATTGTCAAGTTTGAGCAAGACATGTTTTTTTTGATTGATGGATGATTTTTGGAGGTCTCTAACAAGAACCAAAACACTCAAAAGAAAGAAGAAAGTGCGAGAGAGTGGTTTTGTTTATGTGGGTTTGGTTTGGTTTGGTTTGGGAAGGCTTATCTTTTTCATGTGTTCGAGCTGAGACCTTCTATTGATGAGTGGAGGGAGAGGGAGGGAGTGGATGAGGTTTTTAGATAAGGATTTTGACCGTTGGAGATTGATTGGGGCATGAATGAATTTGATTCATCTTACATTTTGATATTATTTCTTGGTGGGGTCTGTCTGATGTGGTATGATCTGAGTGGAACTCTGGATTTTATTAGTACATGATCAATTTCCCATTGTCCAAAAGGTCTCTGCCATACCAAATAGATCCGGAAACCATAAAGCGATGAGCGGATTAGGGGTCAGTCAGGACTCGTCGAGATCAAGCACTTCAATTGTGATTAGGATAATTACTCCACAACATAAGAAAGAGATCTCCTCACACTTTTGTTTAATGCGTGAGATAAAACATAAACCTGAAAAACGTAGAAGGGAGGTGTACAAACCCAAATGAATTTGAATGCATAACCAACTAGAAAAGTGAATTCAAATACATAACCAACGAGGGTTTAACGGAATGGTAAAGTTGCAGTTTGCTCCCATAAATTCTTTTGTTAAAATCCGATCTTCCGTACCTATATGGCCAAATGCCATAATTTCTCAAAGATTGTAGGGTTCGGTAAAGACTCCAATTTTGAACTATAATTTTTTTAACTTGGGTAAATGAACATGAATCAAAATCATCCATATAATTTTGTACCAACATAGAGCAGGATCAATGATATTATCTTTTTAGATTACTGATTTCAGAGATATTTAGTGATTTAATATTTGAAACCATCATCTAAATTCTAATCTAGCTAGTGAAGTTTAGTCAGCCTAGCCATCTCCATCTTCACTTTGGAAGTTGGCATAATTTCTGAGACTGTAAAAAACTGGTAACAGAATATGCTTCATAGTTGTTCCTTTGAGTCACTTTCATGAATTTAAAATCTATAGCAACACTGAAGAAAAAAATCAAATACAAGTTGGAAATGAAGAGCAAAAGGAGAGCGAAATATTGAGGACCACACACAATCACAACTTGCAAATATTGGTTGGGTTGTCAATTGAAGAGAATATCAATTTGAAGATTAATAGACATGTGTAAGTTACAGGCATCTGTTTCAGCATAAAATGACCAAAATGAATATGAATTCCTATAATTTCCTGGGACAATTCAATCAAAGAATTGGTAACATATCATCAGATAATTGAAATAATCAATCACGGTGACCCAAGTGATCATATATGCCTGCCGTGTACCCGACCAACCCCATTGGCCATACTAAAGAAGTGGGTTGACAATGGCCTTGTATGTTTGTCTATCAGGAATGACTCCCTTGAGCACCATGTAGTCATGCAAATCAATCACTTCCTCTGGACTGCAATTCTTACTGAAATTGGTAACGAGAGTTGTGTATGTTATGGCATCAGGAACCATGCCGCAAAGAATCATCATCTTCATAAGATCTCTAGCTTGTTGATAACACCCAGACTTGCACATAAAGTTGATCAGTATATTGTAACTAGCGTTGTTAACCAAAATCCCCACATTCCTCATTTCTGAAAACAAAGCAAATGCCTCGCTGAACTTCCCGCTTATGCAATACCCATTTATCAAAGTGTTATAGGTTATAACATCACGTAACTTCATTCTCTGTAACGCGTCTAACAAACATTTTGCAACATCTACAGATGCCTCCTTGCACAAGCCATTTATAATGGAATTGTATATAACCAAGTGGGGTTTTTCCTCCACCTTTATCATATTTTCAAAAACCTGAACTGCACTTTCTAATTTGCCTTCCTTACAGTGCCCATCAATCAAAGTACCGTATGTAACAAGGTCTGGAATCAAACCACGAACAAACATGCTGCACAGTAGCTGCTTAGCTCCTGTCAAATTACCTTTTCTGCAAAGGTGGTTTATCAGAATATTGTACGAAAATGTATCTTCTATAAGGTGTTTCTCTAGAACATTATTATAAAATTCCAAAGCTTGTTTCACATATCCATTTCGACAGAGCCCTTTGGTGAGAATAGAGTAAGTGAATTGATCAGGGCTTATACGTTTAGCAATCATGTCTAAAAATAGCGAAGAAGCTCCCTCTACATCTCCTTCTGTATAAAGCCAATGAATGATTGAATTGTAAATGACGGTGTTGGGCATCAATCCCCTCTCGACCATTTCATCACACAACCGTAGAGCCTCCTCCAAACTTTCTCCCCTTGCATATCCAACAACCAAAGCTGCATAGGTCCTTATATTACACTCGATGCCAGCTTTAATCATATCCTTACGAACTTCTTCAGCAAACGTTACTTTTCCTATTTTGCAAAGCCAGTTAATTATACAATTGTAGGTCACTGAATTCGGAAAAACACTCTCCCTAGACATCACTCCCATCTTCCCAACAAGCTTCAAGGAAAGTTCCAGATCACCCATCCGACAAGCTCCATCCATCATCATGTTGAAAGAAACAACATTTGGCCAAATACCACTCTTCAACATCCGATAATATGCTGATACTGCTTCAACTAATTTACATTCCTTACAAAGAGCATAAATAACCAAATTAAAAGTATTCACATTTTCAACAAATCCACAAGACACCATTTCCTTGTAAACTTCCCAAAATCTACCAATATCATTTAACTGCACAAGATGACTCAAAAAATTATTCCAGGCATGGATGGAAACCCAACAACTGTCCACTCTCAACTTCTTTATCACTTCATAAGCACCCTCGGTAGCTCCGATTTGAGTACAAGCCCTGACCAATGCATCAAACACAGCAGGAGTTGACTCACATAACTCATAACTATCAACCAACCCTTGCAAAACCTCCAAAGGAGACATATTATAGGCACGCATTAAGTTCCCCATTATCGATAATGCATCATTAAATCTCCTTGAATCGGTCATTACATGAACTATAGCACAAGAAGATTCCAATGTGTTTGAAAAGCTCTTGCTCTCTCCCACCCAATGGTAAAAATCCAAAGCTAACTTTGGAGATTTCCGAAACTCGCAAACAACACGGTTGACTAATGAATTTGTGAGATTTGGAGTCATTTGATCCAAGACTTTCCATTTCCTTTGACTTAAATTAACACAAATAGCTCTAAAAACAATATCTTCTCTACTTGGGTTGGCAAAGTGTCTACCACATGAAAAGCTCTGCTCAAGAAACTATTTTTCAACAAACAGCAGGATAAAAACATAGACTGCTCACAACCCAGTTCATCAAAATTGAAACTTTTCTGCAATAAAGTATCAGAAGAGAGTAAACCCAGTTAACCAACTTATATTTGAACACTAAAAAACCCTAGTTAGTGTAAAGCAAAACCCACAAAAGTTTAAATTTTTGACGCGAAACGGAGTAGAAATCAGATAACTAACTGAATATAGAAAGGGAGAAACTGAAAATTGTTACCTTTTTAAAGTTTCTTACTTGCAAAGAGAATAGAGAAACAAAACAGCCTCTTTGAATGTCGCCTCCTGCTTGTTTCTTGCTCGTTCAAAAAGTGAGACTATGCTGAGGTTTTAAAGTGACACTTTTCTGGGCCTTTTTGGCCCAAAATTTGAGCCCACCTTTCACTCGTAAGTTTAATTAAACGTATTTACTCGTCGGAATTCTAACGAGTTAAAGAAAACTTGATTCATAATTTGTGTTTATAAAAACTTGATTCATAATTTGTGTTTATAAGATTCAAGTTACGTGTACCACATACCCTAGGACCCTACACATAAATTAGGAATTAAATTACCGTTTGACCCGACTCCCACCTAAGAAATAAAGTTCTCTTTCCACGGAATTGATTCTCTTTCGCTTTCATTCTCGATTTGGTAAATTCCCCCAAATAGAATTGTTGATATTGCGATTTTATTGGTGTTAGAAGTAGATTTTGCAGTCTCAAAGTAACCAAATCAGATGTTAAAGTAGGCTGCTGTGCCAATTTTCCTGTAGATTACAAGAGTCTGGGTATCTGATTGACATAATTAGTTCCAAAAATTTCTCCCAGATGAATATATTTCAGGCCCCAAAAATGGGACTAAATGCAGAGTATACAAGAAAGTATCTGTACATGATTCTTACTCAACATATTTACTTATATCATTGCACAAAAAACATATTCACAGTAGAGAAAAAAAAAACGAAAAAGAAGACCTACGGTTCTACTTCTACCTAACCTTGTTACAGGGCATTTGAATCCGAAAATTCTCAAGGTAGTGTTTGTATATATTAAGGCCTCATGAAGAACAATCATCTGATGGCCAGTATTCACAATGCTTAGATCAATCTAAATCGTCTTTCTCATCAACTTTGGGGGTTTCAGTAGTCACTCCAATGTTCAGACTTGAATTAGAACGGCTTGCACGCTTCCTGGGTTTCTTCACTGTTCGGATGGCAAGAGGACCTAGGCTGAGTTGTTCTGCCATGTCTGTGGCAGGCTTCTGTGCTGCAATTTTTTTTGTGTTAGGTGTAGGTGTCTTGCAGGATCTGTCGGGACGACACGAAGCAAGATTTGTAGCAGCAGAGTCTCGACTCATTAAACCCTCTTCATTCTTAGATTTTGTGCGTGTTGGGCGACCGGGTGCACATGAATTTAAACTTAACCATGAATTACGTGTATGTTCTTTTCCTCGGTTTGTCAAACCCAGCTTTAAGAAAGGAGGGGTGCCATTTCTGGGATCACAAACATTGGCCTGAGCACGACTAGGAGTCCTTAATTCATATTGTTGTTGATCATCACTATCTACATCTATAGCAACTTTTTCTGTCGCAAGACTCGGAATCTCCTATCAACAAGAAACAGATAGAAAGTTAGGAAGTACAAAATTGATACAAGCATATGACACATATCTCAAATTTCAGAAAAGTATTAACTCTTCCGCTAGACTAAGATATGTGGCATTTACCAAAAGGTCAAGAAAGACAGCAATCTACGAAAACTAAGGCCAGACCAACCGCAAAATAATGGGGCCAAAAATAATCAACCTACAGCATAGTAGTTCCTTCTAGTTTGCAGGAAGGCAAATATGAAGGAACAAAGAAAAAAGTTGACAGCAAGATGCTACAATACATTTAAGATCAGAAACAAATTCTAAAAGCATTTCTAGAAATTGATAAGAGCGTTCTTTGCATAACTGAAGGCATTCACAATATCATCTAGTTTTGAGCAATTGAATTTCATGCTGCACACTGCAAGCAATCCACCACAAGCTTTTCAAGAAATGGTTATTTTGATTATAGTTTAGCTGATAAGTGTCCAAACGAGCTAAACATTACAGGAGAAGAACATCTCTTTATTTTCTAAAAGTAAATAAATTTGGATGACTAATTATGTCCATGGGCACATGGGCCAGTCACCAGTGGCAGAAAAACTCTGCATGTTTAAACACATGCAACGAACATATAGCTCTGTGGAGCTGCTTTGTTAAGAAAGAATGTGTATATGAGGATCAATAATCAAGCCATGATATATAAAGTAGAAGTACATTAATCTCAGCATAAATAATGCATGCTTCTCATAACTTAATATACAGGTAAAGAAAGAAAGAGCAGAGCTACCTTATCTTGCATCTCAGCAACTTGTTCAGAGTCCGAACCCACCTCTCCTTCAGAATCAGCCATCTCCTCGCACTCAAACTCAACATCTTCTTCAATTTCTTCATCAGAGTCACTTAACTCTTCCTGTTCCATCACAATCTCAGGATGGGGATGATCATCGGTATCACTGATGTTGCTAGTGCTTGTCATAACTGACACATGAGCCTCAGAAACAACATTGCTGCAATTTTTACCATACTGACTATATTTATTGTTAGTGTCTTGATATTCTGTTTTATCTCCAGAATTTGCAACACTGACTGTTGGCTGCGTAGAATTATGAGTAATCACATCCCCGCTTCCAGAAGCTCTCTCCTTTGCAGATCTAGAACTAAGATGGATCTCCAAGTCCAATTCATTAGCTCTTTCATTAGAGCTACTGTGTAAACCACCAGTAGTTAATGGACTACCACCGACCAGTGACTTCTTCTGGACAGCAACAGAAGAATTTTGACATTGATCAGATTTGCCTTCCAAGCCAACAGAAGTGGATGGTGCAGTCATTGAGTCAGTATTTGCATCCTCGGTACTTGTCAGAAGTGGATGGAAGTCAATGCCACATGATGCTTTGGATTCCTTGGTCTTCAAAAATCTGTTAAAACAATCGACCACACGATTGGCTTGGTGAGGATTATGAAAGAGACTTAGATTTAGTTGAGGCTGATTTCCTGAAAAGAAACTAAAAGAACTGGACATATTAGTGCTACAGTTCAATGGATAATATGGCAGATGTCCATCTTCAGGGGCCTGGAACAGTAACGGATGCATCTGAAGATCTGACTCGGTGCCTCTTTCTTCATCAACACATTTATCCTTGACAAAACAAGAATCTTCTGAGTTCAGATTTGTAACATTTTCTACTCCTGGTTTCCTTTTATCTTTTCCAGTTTTTATTGAATGTGGAGTTCCCGACTGTACAACAGGAGGAACTATATTTTCTTGTCTAAAATCACCAATATGGCCTCCATTGGCAGAAACCTTTTTAGATGCTCCAGACTGATTACTCCTGAAATCTGCCTGCGAGATAATTCGAACAGATGGTGGAAGATTCACAGGAGGCAAGTCTGGTGCTAATTTCACCAAGTGTGCATTATAAGTTCTACGAGCCCGATATGGTGGCAAACAGACCTGAGATTTGGAGGTCTTTGATGCCATATTAGAAACTAGATGGTTTGGCTGTGACGTGTTAGACACACAATGTCTAACACAAGCAAAATTAGACAAAGGATATGGATGCAGTGAATTGTTTAACGAATAAGGAAACTCATTCATGCTACTACTAGGGGTTTGAGCTTCTCCAGACCCATTATTTGATTTTCCCCTGATGTGAGTATCCTCTCGAGACAGTGTGTCATAAGGAACATGTTTTTCTCCAAGGTTTAAGAAAGGACGCCCAAAAGGACCATGATCAGAAACACCTGGCCTCCAATCTGCTAAAAATCCCTCATGGACATAACTTTCATCTGCATTTTCTACATACTCGTCTCCACTATTATTCTCCCGGCCAATATTTTCACCCTGAGATCATTAAAAGGAGCAAATTATGTTAAATGAAAATCTATAAAATGAAAACCTCAGAGACATATCAATTACCACCTAGCTAAATTATAAGTGACACAAAACCAACCCCAAGTCTCAAGCCAAACTCTTTTGTTGGCTTGATGAAACAGTCTATGGCTGCTGTAGACTCAAGCAGGTGATTCCATAGTACACACACAAGATTCTCATACTACCCAGCCAAGTAATCCATACATCAATATAATTAGTTCATTAAATGCCCCATATTCTGTATATTTTTTTCTTGAAGTTTTAGGAATCTATAATTTATAAACTTGCACTTAATTTCATATACCAGCTCTAACATACTTGGGAGCATAAAATCATGAAAATTTGATGAGCTAATATCAAGCTCAAACCAAGCTGGGCAGAGGTCAGCTACTTTATAGCCCAACCAACACATTTGTGATATGAGATTTGGGTGTGTGAGCATGTCTTTCACTGTTACAAGCAGCACAGATAATCAACACAGTTACATCTATTAAAACTCGTAGGAACATTATATGAGATCAACATAACTATATGAGCATCATGGAAAGATGTTAAGGATTAAAAATAAATTTACAATTTCTAACTTCAAAAAGTAAACAAACCTCTTTATCAGATTCAAGATGCCAATTAGCCAAATCTGCAGTTTTGCACCTTCTTTTCAATTCATACATACGTCGCTTCTCCTTTTTAGCTGCATCTTGTTTATAAGACTTCTGAGTTCCGAGGGCAATGCGCCATTGCCGGCGTAACAAGGTTGGATCCCTATGAGGGACAACAAATTTCCATACAGACATCCAATCAAGTTTAAACACCTTCAACCCCTAGAATAGTAGAAGCTATGTTAATAATCAAATGGCTATAAATTAAATGACAATCAGCTATTAATAGTTCAAGAAAGCTCCAGATAAAATTACCTCCTGAATACATTCGATCTCTTTTGCAGTCAACGGAGAGGTTTTCATCCTCCTAACTGCCTGCATTCAGTAGTCAAATTCAATTAATTTTCAACAGTCAAAAATACTTCCTAACTGCAATATAATACACAAACCAACATTCGATACATGGTGTACCTTTTCAACCAGAAAAATTTAATTAACAAGCCACTATTTGCAACAAAACATAACCAAAAACAAATATTGGTATTTCAAATAATCATAGAATCATAAATGCCACTGAATCAAATTGTTATTATTCAAGTGGTTAAGCAGGCATATTCAATCAGACTAGTTCGAGTGATAGATCATGATAATTATGATAAAAAATTTACATTATGGCTTTCTTTAAGATATAAGAAAAGATAGAGAAACAAAAACGTAGAGGGGCAACCACAGGTAAATGATACAACATAAACAAACAGAGATAAAATGGGATATTCCTTAATATATTAACAAGCTAGAGATTTCTAACTTACCTTGATGGAATTTTCTGGTGCTTTCGATGAGCAACGGTTTTTCTGCCTAACAAAAATCTGCAATGCGAAAATCATGAGTCCACAGAGATAGGCACTTATTGCTTATTCATGACTGTGATGCTGATGAATCAAGTAATTAATATCACCACGAATTTTATCTTTTATATGAAAAATGCCAACACGGCCTATGCAATTCATATCACCAAAGACACTTTAAAGTTACAAAAAAAATAGTTCAACCATATGCATAATGGAAAAATGCAGCTGTGATTAACTATATCAATTAAAAACAAAAATAAAAATCTTGAGATTAAAAAGCCAAACAAAACATTTGTATTCTCACAAGCAAGCGTACCTCAAGGCTCAAACACACATGGATGAAAAAGCAAGAACTATTAATTAGCAAGGGCAAAAACCAAAAATACTAGTTCACTGTGCCACTGTAGAACAATGTTGTATTCAACAATCCCAAGTTAATTAGAAAATGTTATTTAACTCACTTAACAAAGTGAAAGCTATTTAAATTATGACACCAATGCAGTATCTTAAAAGAACCATCATTCAAAGAATCAAACATTTAGAACAATCAGCGACCCCACCAATGGTTTGCAACATTAAATATACCATTGGTATCAAATCCTCAACTTGTTAAAAAACAAAGCAATAAAGTGGAAGAAAGAGAGTAACTATAAATTATTTCAGTAAATGCTGCTGTTCAAAACTTTCAGGAACAATGAGTGCCAAGAAAAATTAATCCTGGTTGAAAAGTAACACATCTTTTGATGGACAAATAGATGGTAATTACACAGCCTTGTAAATTTCAGGAAAATCAATTTGCAAGAATTCAACCAAGAAGAATCTCATGGCTAATTACCCAAATATTTACTTATCATAAGCCACCAACCACACAATTATTTCCAACCAAGTTTTCCAAAGCACCTTTATAATTGACTAAAAGTGTTAAGGAAATAGAGCAATTTGAAGAGGGGTGCAGGGTGAAGAGTGAAAACTCTGACTTGCCTATTCTCTGATACAGTTCCTCTACTCAGCAGAAAGTGCATGAACAATGGCAAGATACATGCAAATGATATATCAAGTTTACAGTACAGAAAAACAACAATAACCAGGAATTCTACTTGTGATAAAGAAGCTGCATATAACTACCTGATGCTTATTTTTGCATGGAAGAAAGCGTTGCTGAATTGCTTTCCAGTCTGTATTATATTCCATCATGCCCAATGCCAACAACCTGAAATGTATTCCAATATAAATGTGTGAACCTTCAGCATTATTATAGTAACGTACAAATAAAAGATAGTTAAGAAAACTACTATCATCAAGTGAAAGCATGAAATGGCCATAGGTTCCGCACCAAGACTAGACTTCTAAAAATATTTTTCTAATATTCAATATGCTTAAGGTATGCTGTATAAGCATGTTGATCTAGCACATTTTGATAGTTTTGCATGAAACTACAGCATAACATGAGGTAAAAACTGCTTTAAGTGTAGTGACAAAAGACCATCTTCTTCTCCATACTGCCGAAAAACTTACTTTTAAATTGCCCATAAACTGAGACTATAAGAACAGAGGTTTCAAGAGGTCCTTTATTGCAATCCATAAGGACCGAGAAAACCTAGGGAATGTAACAAGGAAAGAAAATGAAATCTTAGAATCTAGATCCTCTACATATATTAAACCAGAACAGAGAAACTCAAAAAACCTTTGTCTAGTCTTATAAACTTGAGACAGATTAACTCATAAAGTTTTCTTCTATTTATATATTATATATAAGATACAATAACAAATATATACAGATGTGCAGATTCAGTTTCACCATTTATTAAACCAGCACTCTTGTAAATGACCTATGGTTTAAAGTAAACACCACATTTAACCCAAACTACTGAACCCAGATTATTTTAACTACAATTGCCTCGATCCCCAAAATGTAAATCAAAATTTCAGTTGCCTGTATGCAAGTACAAGTAAAGAGCGCCAACATCACACCAAAATTATCCCAGGTCAGATTTCAAAGAAATCCGGACCTCTTTACATGTTTAAATTTGGCTCATAAAACCAATCAAGTTGTATGTGGCATAAATAATTGTGTAAAAATGATATTGCAATTAACTTTAGTTGCTACTCTCAAACTTCACACCATTCTTTTCTAATATGGTGTTGGAGGGGAAACTATGGAAAGTACAGCACCTCAATGCAAAATAATTCTCGACACAACAACACCTAGTGAAAATAAGGCCACCAATCCAAACAACGGACAAGCCAGTCAACTAAGGAAAAGACAAGAAAGCACAAAACTTACTCATCTTCTGCATCAGTAAAAAGCACCCGATTCGCAACAGCCATAGGGGGTGGCTTATGTGGAAACAATGACGGATTAAAAATTGGAAAAAACCTATGTGCTAACTTGGAAATCTCCTTTGGGATTAACGCAACAGATTTCTTTTTGGTGCTTTCAACAAGTGCAGCTGCCAGAGACTTTTTTGATGGTTGTTGACCGACAGAAGATGGCACCGTATTGACAGGTGGAAGATTTCTTCCTTTTGAAACTTCAACATTAGCTTCAACCAATGATGGAGAAGAAGGACATGGGAAAAGTGGTTCTCTTTCAAAATGAATATCCGAACTAGATTCCACACGACGCTGCCGATACTCTCGGACAGCTGTCAAAAGAATCATGAATCAATGATCAGCATGTCAAGGATAAACTCACAACAGGCAGAAGATTTCGAAAGCATCTAAATTCAAATACACATATTCTTTCTGCATGACATACCAGTATAAACATCATCCATATATTTTCCAACTAAATTAAGTGGCGCTACATCCAGAACTGATAGGACCGGACCACTTACTGAAGGCACCCAGTAAGAGCCTTCAACAGTTTGAATTGAAGAAGATGATCCAGAGGCTCTTTGTTCTGGGTAAATTTGGGGGAGTGCATCCGGAACAGATGAACAAATGTAAGGAGGATGGAAGTAAATATCAGGATAGGGATCACTTCTGCATGATATTACTTCATCACGCTTGTGAAGCATCTCAAAAATCAACCCCTGAACTTGGGAGGCAATATGCTGCCGAGAAGGTTCTAGAATACAAAGAGAAAATATTTGAATAAGAAGTTGCACATGCTCGTGTATTAAACAATGCAACTGGCCTATTTGATGTGGAGTGAATCCGTTAATTGAAGCATCTTCTGCTGTGGAAGACAGGCACCTAGGAGCATTCTCAAGTGTAAAAGTTTTCCCTTCGACAATAGGGAAAGATGCAACTGGCTGTCGACTTGGCAAAATTGGTAAGAGGGGGCGCAATGGCCTCTTTGTCTGTTCTAGAAGCTTGTTTTTATATTGTACAGATGCCTTTTGGCGTCTATTCTGCCTAGTCTCTGGTCGTCGTCTAGCTCTCACAACCTCCTCTTTTTTGGTCTTGTCTACTGTACCTTCATCATAGTCGCTCTCAAGCATCTCTTCAAGTTCTATCTCAAAATCTGCATCATTATCCTCATCTTCATCATCAATATTTTCGTTCTCTTGAGTTGACTGGCCATCACAATCTCCACCTTGTAGTACAGCTGCAAGAAACTTCCTATACTCTTCTTCATCGTCAATATTTTGAAGGTCGTCGTCATCATCTGTTTCCTGAAGAAATGCCTCAAGTTCATCAAGTTTGAAACTTTCAAGTGAATAGCGAGCCCTAGTGCGCCTGCAGATTGCATCCTCATCATCTAAATTCATTATGGGATTCCATAAATGTATAGTATTACTCAACTCTCCTACCATACCCTCATTAACCTCAATCCCACTGCCTGTAGAACCATTCTCCTTTTCTTGAACAATGTCCGCTTTTGATTGAGACATTGAAACAGGTTTTCTCTTCTTAGTTCTTCTCAAAACATCTTTTCTACGTTCATTTTCTTTTTCAAGCCCTCCTTCGGGAGAAACTGTAGTCTGTGTGGTGATTTCCTCCTCGCCATGCTCAGAATCCCCAACTATTTCAGAGCTCAGACTCGAAGAAGCTTCTGGTGAAGGAATTTCTTTCAAAAAGGGATTGAAATCTACATCTTCTTCCTCATCCTCTTCCTCTCCTTCATCCTTTTCATCATTTCCATCCTCCCCAGGTTTCATTGCATTTTTATTAACATCTCCGGATGCATCATGTTCACTGATGCACCCAACTTCAGTCGTTTGTTCATTTGCACTAGAAGACATTTTGAACAAATAATATCCACTAATACTCGTTACTTAAGAACCTCAAAGATGGCTGTAAATAGAAACAGATCCAAGCACCAATGACAAGTCAAAGCACCAGTAGCTACCCTGAACCAAATCAAGGCAGAAATTAACAGACGTTTTTCGTAGAAAAAAAAAAACTCGAAGCAGCGATCCATGACAGACGTGCAATGCGCCTAAATTGCATTTGCATCTAATCAACAACACCATCATTGAAAATTCACTCATCTAACTATCAATTACAAGAAAAATACTAACAAGCAATCCACATAGCATCTAGTTAACATGCCCCGTAACAATCAACGTTCAAAATTTAAATGGGTTACAATTCCATTCTACGGATGACAAAACAAAAATATAAAATCAATAATTAAACTACTGAAAAATTAACACAATCCTAAAAATTTGATAAAATATAACTAAAACTGATTCAAATTCTACCCTAACTACTGCATTCGATCAACATAAGCAAAAAAATTAAACTAAATTCATGGCATTGTATTGAATTCTAACAACAAAAACCCAAAAATCCTAAAATATAAACGAAAATATTATATTAACTCGAAACAAAAATAAAAACATTGTCAAAAAACGATTTTGATTGAACCCAGAAACCAAAAAACAAAATTGACGAAAGATAGGTGGAGTAATAGTGAGTTACCAGCAAAACTGAATCTATGAAGCAAAATAGAACATACCAGCTTCGTATTTGTTGATGAATAAGAAGAAGAGCAGGAACAGGAGGGCTTGAAGAAACTGAAGATCGCATTTACGGTGTCGTTTTACATTTGGACGAAACCTTAACATTCGGGTTTCGGGTTTCAACAAATACCCGTAACCGACATGTTATCCAACTGTATTCGAACCGAATTAGGAAAATCACAAGAGGCCCTAATGTTTACTTTAATTACAACCGACTTCGCCTTTTGGGAAATATATATGGGACACCCCCCTACCTATGTTAACTCACGTTCAATTCAGTTAAAACTGTAAGCCACAAAAACGATCAAATGAAAAAATGGATAAAATACTTGTATATAATAATCCGCTTTGGTAGATTTTACGAATTTAATTTCATACTGAAACCACCGAAATCTGGACTCACATAGTAAAGCTACAAAAAAAAAAATTGAGTATAACTTAGACTAAAAAAGGTTTGATGTAAATAAAAGTAACAAAAATAATCAATTGAAAAAAATTGTTACAATATTTGCATAAAAAAACCTATTTCGTAGTTTTGACGGATTCGAATTCAAACTGATACGACGAAACCGCCGAAACTTAGGTTATCATAGTTAAGTTGTAAAAAATAAGTATAAATTTCACTAAGAATACTATTTTATTGTAAATATATGAAACTAAAACGATCAAATGATAAAATGGTTACAACACTCACATATAAGAACCAATATTTTGCACTTACAAGGTATTTGGTTTCAAATTGATCCATTTAAACCACCAAAACTCGAGTTCACAAAGTTAAAGTATAAAAAATGAGTATAATTGAAAGGGTAAATATGTTTTTAGTCCCTCTAATATACCCTATTATACGTTCTGGTCCCCTTAGTTTCAGTATTGGTCTTGCAGGTCCCCATAGTTTAAGTTTATGGTTGGTTAGGTCCCTACCGTCTAATTCCGTTAGGTTTTCGTCAGCAACGTGAGGGTATAACGGTAAAAATATAAATTAACAATATTAAATAATAAATTAATAAATATTATTAAATTAAATAATAAATATATTTGTTTAAAGAATTAAACAATAAATAAATATTAAAATAATAATCTCATTCTCTATCTCACATTCTCATCAGATCAAACTCATCAAAACAAAAATCTTCCACCATCTTCTTCAATCCCTAATCCACCATAACTCAAACACAAGCCCTAACCAAACTCGTCGCTGCCCTCTAACCACCACCGTCACCCTCTAACTTCTTTCCTCTCTCTCCCCGAATCTCTTCACCAAACCCATACATTTAAGCGCTGCCACCAGATTGTGCTCCACTCTCTCTCTCTCTCTCTCTCTCTCTCATTTCAAATCCAATTAGATTTTGGTTGATTTCGATTTAGGGTTTTGGATTGGTCGATTGGGGGTAGTGGCTGTGGTTGCTTTTATTTAGGGTGGTGGTTGTACTTTATTTCAATTTAGGTTTGGGTTGTTGTGTGGTGGTGGTGGCTATGGTTATTTGATTTAGGGTGATGGTTGGCTTTTATTTGGGCGGCGAAGATGAGGTTTCTGGGTTCGGGTTTGTAGGGCGGCGGAGATGGGGTTTCAGGATTCTGGGGTGTTGCTGTTGGAACCTAGGGTTACAGATTGCGCAGCGGAAGGTTTTAAAAATATTTATGCAATCATTAAACTAACCCATTTGTACAGTAATAATCAAATGCAATAATAAAATGAAGGAACTTTTCATACCTACGTAGGAGGCTCCTTCACTTTGATACGAACTGCTCCTGATTCGAACCACGTGATCTTCCTCGCTATCTCCCGGAACTGGTAACAGCGTGTGGGCGCGTCACGATATTCAGGACCTGTATAGAGGAAGAAGAGAAGAACACACACACAAAAACAAAAGAAGAAGTGCAGCAGTTGTGGTCTCACCACACACTATTATTTTTCTTAGTTTTGCTTTTGCTTTTGCTGTCTCACGGCACTTCTTTTTCTCTTTTGTTTTTCAAGTAATCTAATTACTTTGCTCTCTCTCTCTCATTCGGTTCTCCATTTTATTTAATTAAATATATATCTCATATATATTCAAAAAATAAACAAACCAAAATCTTATTTGATTTTTAAAACTTTTCAAAAAATATCTCATATCTTTCAAAAAGATAATTAAATATTTAATTTTTGAATTCAAACATTTTAAATTCAATTTCAAATATTTAATTTAATAAAATAAAATAATCACATTATCTTATTTTTTTTTCAAAATCAAATATCAACTAACACCCTCCATTTAGTGATTAACAACATAATTAAATAATCTTATTATTTAATTTATTTAATCACCATTATTCATTAATTAAATAATCTCATTATTCAATTAATTCCAGAATAAATACGTGTCACTTTCGTAACACAATTAATTGGACAATCCAATTAATTAACCGTGACCCTTGTTACCTAAATCGATCGGGCTAGCAAGGGGACCTAATGAACCCACAGTATTTTGAGCTCCAATAATCCTTAGAAATTATTAATTAAACTCTTTAATTAATATTTCATGATTATTAACTTCGGTGTTATTCTACTAAAAACCCGAAGCTGCACTCTCTCAACTGTAGACGTTTTTACACAAACCAATAACTCTCGGTGTCCATCGATATAGCTATTACATATGGTATAATCCTCCACAAGTAGTTCATAATTAGAGCTGGATCATAATGTCCGTTATACCCCTCTAATCATATCTTTCCATTAAGTACCATTGATTCTCTAATGAACAATAAATCCTACATTCCTTACGGAATTAGGAGAGCGCTCATATTGTTCAAGCCCCGAATCAACCCTTAAGGGAACTACCATCTACTTCTCACAAGAAGGAGTGGATTCCACTATTGTGTACAAACCTTCCCAGCCACAAGCCAAACCGTGATCCCAACATACGGAGTATATTGATCGGGAATGCAACTCCGACCTCACCCATGGTATATCAAAGACCACGATCTAACCTGAAGGAGTCGATAAGACACTCAGGATTAAGATCACCCACATATAGCCATCATAAGTTGATATATATGAATCTCATCGTTAAACGGATCTTAGTGAGAGATTCATATAGATCATGGCCCAGTCCTATATGATCACATCATACAAGGTGCCTCCATTCTCATATCTACATATGAATGATCCAGGATAGGATCACCGTACACTACGAAATGGACCGCAGCTGTAGATTAACCACAAATAAAGTACACAGCTTTATTTGCTATCTACGGACTCTTTAAATTGCTCGTTTCAAACTGAATCCATCTATATATGACACTCATATACTCAGTTCGAAATTACATCCGGCAATTTTGGATGTTAAGTGCACATGTTATATAAAGTATGACACAAAATGAATGAATATACTACTTCTTTTATTTATGTTCAAATTACATTTACATATTACAAGCTTTAGGGCAAAAAACCCCAACAATCTCCCACTTGCACTAAAGCATGTGAGTCATGTCTTGTAACCCTAGACCTTCTAAGTGACCTTCAAACACTTTAGCCGGTAAGGTCTTCGTAAATGGATCAGCATGATTGTCTTGTGAGGCTATCTTGGTGACGATCACATCTCCTCTCTGCACTATCTCTCTAATGAGATGATACTTTCTTTCTATATGCTTCCCTCTCTTGTGGCTTCTTGGTTCTTTGGAATTAGCCACAGCACCACTGTTATCACAATAAAGTGTGATGGGCTTATCCAGATCTGGAACAACTTCCAGATCACTCAAGAACTTACGGAGCCAAACAGCCTCTTTAGCAGCTTCACAAGCGGCTACATATTCGGCTTCCATGGTGGAGTCAGCAATGCAAGATTGCTTTATACTTCTCCACACAATGGCTCCACCACCTAGGGTGAATACTGATTCAGACGTGGATTTTCTAGAATCCCTGTCTGACTGAAAATCAGAATCTGTGTATCCTAACGGGATCAAATCCTGTCCGGAATACACTAATATATAGTTTCTCGTTCTCCGAAGATACTTGAGAATAGTCTTGACAACAACCCAATGATCTAATCCTAGGTTGGACTGGTACCTGCTGACTACTCCCACTGCATAGCAGATGTCCGGTCTCGTGCATAACATAGCATACATGAGACTACCTACTGCTGATGCATATGGCACACGTCTCATATCCTCAACTTCTTGAGGTGTCTTAGGACATTGTTCCTTAGACAAGTGAACCCCATGTCTAGAAGGTAAATTACCTTTCTTGGAGTTCTGCATCGAAAATCGCACAAGAATCTTGTCGATATATGATGCCTGAGACAATGCTATGAGTTTGTTCTTACGATCCCTTATAAGTTGGATCCCTAGAATATAACTCGCCTCTCCCAAATCTTTCATTTGGAATTGGCTAGCCAGCTAGCCCTTTACATCAGATAACACTCCCACTTCATTCCCAATGAGTAGGATGTCGTCCACGTATAGGACCAAGAAAACTATTTTTTTGTCAATGATGCGCTTGTAGACACAAGGCTCATCGACGTTCTGCTCAAAGCCATAGGTTTTGATCACATCATCAAACCTGATGTTCCAAGATCTAGATGCTTGCTTAAGTCCATAGATGGACCTTTGCAACTTGCAAACCTTTTGCTCTTGATCTGGAGACACGAATCCCTCTGGTTGCATCATATAGATGCTCTCGTCAAGATTGCCATTCAAGAATGCAGTCTTGAAGTCCATTTGCCAAATTTCATAATCGAAATAGGCAGCAATGGATAAGAGAATCCGAATAGACTTAAACATGGCTACTGGCGAGAAGGTCTCTTCAGTTGCAAACCTTTTGCTCTTGATCTGGAGACACGAATCCCTCTGGTTGCATCATATAGATGCTCTCGTCAAGATTGCCATTCAAGAATGCAGTCTTGACGTCCATTTGCCAAATTTCATAATCGAAATAGGCAGCAATGGATAAGAGAATCCGAATAGACTTAAACATGGCTACTGGCGAGAAGGTCTCTTCATAATCGACCCCCTCTTTCTGGGTATAACCCTTGGCCACTAGCCTTGCCTTGAAGGTCTCTACCTTCCCGTCTACTCCTCTCTTCCTCTTGTAGATCCACTTACATCCTATGGGTTTTACCCCATTCGGTAAGTCTACAAGTTCCCAGACTGAGTTAGAGTACATAGACTCCATCTCGAGATTCATGGCTTTAAGCCATTCCTCTTTATCAGGATCTTCCATTGCATTCTTGAATGTCAATGGATCATCCACACTATCAGCAGAGACAATATCTTGTCCCTCACTTACACCCAAATAGCGTTCAGGCTGTCTTACAACCCTCTCACTACGTCTAGGTGGTAGTGTATCCTGACTAGGAATTATCTGACTTTCAGATGTTAATGGATTAACAACTCTAGTTGACTGAGTACTGGTCTCACCAGGCTCCAACTCATTTAATACAATTTTAGAACGAGGTTTATGATCACTTATATAGTTATCCTCAAGAAACGTTGCATTTGTCGATACAAATACTTTGTTATCTTCAGGACTATAGAAGTATCCACATCTGGTCTCCTTGAAGTATCCTACAAACAAGCAGACCACAGACTTGGGATCTAGCTTTCCAGTTCTGTTCTTCAGCACGTGTGCCGGACACCCCCATATGCGAAAATGTCGTAAACTAGTTTTACGACCATTCCACAACTCTAGGGGAGTTTCAGGAATAGATTTGGATGGCACTACATTCAAAATGTATGCCGCTGTTTGTAACGCATATCCCCAAAAGGAATTTGGTAATGATGAGAAACTAATCATAGATCTCACTATTTCCATTAGGGTTCTATTTCTCCTCTCCGCTACACCATTTTGCTGAGGTGTACCAGGAGCTATGAGTTGGGAAACTATCCCATGCTCGACCATGAAGTCTTCAAACTCTTGGTCAAGGTACTCACCTCCACGATCTGATCGTAGTGACTTGATAGTCCTACCTAATTGATTCTCAACTTCAGCTCGGAATTCTTTAAACTTTTCAAATGTTTCCGACTTTCGTTGCATTAGGTAGACATATCCGTATCTTGAGTAGTCATCTATAAAGGTGACATAATACTCATAGCCGCCCCTAGCTCTAACATTCATCGGTCTGCAGACGTCTGTATGTATAAGTTCTAGTGGCTCTATAGCTCTAAGCCCTTTTCCAGTAAAAGGTCTCTTAGTCATCTTACCTTCTAAACAGGATTCGCAGACAGGTAAGGTGTCAACCTTTAACTCACTTAAAGGTCCACTTTTTACTAGTCTGTCTATCCGGTCAAGGTTGATATGACCAAGCCTTAGATGCCAGAGATACGTTTCGTTTTCCGGAGAAATCTTATGTCGTTTAGTTTTTGGTTTTTCAACTTTAAACATTTCGGTGTTGAGCAGTGTTGTATGCATTAACGGTCTTAACACATACAAATTGTTTTCATTAATTCCTGAACAAATATTCAGACCATTCTTTGCAATAATAACTGATTTATTATCAAAAGAAACAGAATATAATTGTTCTAACAACTTAGAAACGGAAATCAAATTCCGTGTAAATCCAGGAATATAAAAAACATTGTTCAATAATAAAAAACTATTATTATTACAAAATTGCAATCTTATTGCTCCCACTGCTTTGGCCGACACGACATCCCCCGACCCTACACGTATGGAGAAGGCTCCCTCCTCTAGCTGTGTCCAAGAATCAGTCCACTGCAAAGAAGAACAAACATGGTTAGTGGCCCCCGAATCAACAATCCAAGGTGAAGAATCATCTTCCACTAAACAAGATTCAAGAACAAGTCAATCATATTTACCTTTCTTCTTCTTCTTGGCTACCTCCTCCAGGTACTGAGGACAGTTCCTCTTCCAGTGCCCGACCTTGTTACAATGGAAACATTTTCCTTTGTCTTGGTCGGTGGAGGTGCCCTTCTTTTTGCTTTGGGCCTTCTTGGGTTTGGGCTTACCCTTCGCCTTTCCAGCAGACCTCTTCCTCTTCTTATTATTGGAGGAAGATGGTTCGGCAACATTTGCCTCACCGGTCTTACTTTTGCTGTCCTTGGTCATGGACTCAAAAGTAGCGAGCTCATTGAGCAACTGTATGAGACTGAACCTTAACTTGTTCATCCCGTAGTTGTTCTTAAACTGATCGAAACTCTTCGGAAGAGTCATCAGTATGATGCTCACTTGACTGGGTTCATCAATGGCCCCGCCATTGACTTTTGCCGTGTTGAAGTAGGACATCATGCTCAGGACATGTTCCCGAACTGATGTACCTTCCTTCATGCGAGCGAGCATAGCGGAACGAACAGCTTCGTGTCGCTTTTGCTCGGAGGGCTGCCCGAACATAGCTTGCAATGACTCCATAATTTCGAATGCTGTAGTCATTGCTTCGTGCTTTGTTACAAGCACGTCTGTCATAGAAGCTAACAGATATGTTCGGGCCTTCTCATCAGATGAGACCCATAGCTGGTATGCCTCACGAACAGTTCGTGTGGCATTGGCAGTAGGCACCGGAGGACATTCCTCCGTAAGCACAAACTTGAGGTCTTTTGTGACCAGTATTGCATTAAAGTTAAGTTTCCATTTTGTGTAGTTATCACCAGTTAATTTATCGTTTGCAAGTATTTGTAATAGTGCAGATGACATGGCTGAAAAAACATAAATTAAAGATTCATTCAGTCATACATTCTAAACATGTGCTAATGTTCGGCATAAAATTAAACATGATGCATGAAAATGTTTAATGAACAAGAACAACCCTAAAAACAATGTTTCTATGCCACGACAATCCAACATACCACAAGCAAGTGCCGCCTTAGGGTCGGTCAAATTCTTGCATGTTGGATCGAGACCTTCTCAGTCAAAGGATATACCAGAATAACTCTTATGCCAATATCATTCAACCATCGTTTATTAGGTCAGGTTTTTAATTAACCAATTTAATTAAAATCTTGTGAGTGTAACCCATCATTTCAGATCTCAAGAGCTTAACTCGAGAATTGCCGCCTTAGGGTCGGTCAATCCCGAAATCCCCTCCGAAATCCTATCTGTTAGGAAGTCAACCTTGGTATTGGTTCTTATGGAAACCCTCCTTAGGGATGACGAAAACAAAGCCGTCACGAGGCCCCACTCGAATCTCACGGTGTTGAACTAATGATGGAGACCGCGGGATATAATGTCATATATCCCTCTCCCACTCACTATTTTATATAAAGGGTTTTCTATTAATATTAATGCACCTAGATTAAACTAGATTAAACGGCTAATTTTAATCTAAGCGTCAAGTGCATTAATCACAAATTATTAGAATCTTATTCCAATAACTAATAAACTAAATTGATTTTTAACACTTAAAAAATCTAGTTCATTAGTGATAATTCAAATCTATGTAAACTGTTTACTAAGACTAGAATTATTATTAAATGTGTATTTACCAAGTTTTAACTATTAAAACTAAACACATTAATAGGTCCAATTATTATTAGGAGCTTAATCAAATTAATCCTGATATATATAAAGGACCCTACTAATCTAAGTATTTAAACTCTTTAATAAAAAGATTAGTAATTAATGAGATTTACCAAGTTTTTACTCCTAAAAACTAATCCCATTAAAAATAGCCAATTATGTGAATAACCCATTTTAATCAAATTAAAAAAAAATTAAACACATAATATGGATGGCTATTATGCATGTATGATATATCAACATATATATATATATATGTGTAGGCACAACTAATTTAAATGACATGTATATGCATGGCAATGTTTAATCATCAAATAATTAAAACATACATGAGTTGACCGAGTGTTGTGGATTAATTAACCTAAAAATTGGAATCTAATTACAAAAAAATATTTCCAAGACATCTCTTGGTCTTCTTGTAATTTCCAAGACTTCCAATCTCTTCAGGTCATGCGCACTAGTAGCATTGCTGGTACGCTTGCTCGCAGGTGGTAGGTGCGTGCTGGAAGGATTGCGCGCTGGTAGGCGCGCGCAGGTAGAGGGTTGCGCGCTGGTGGTGCATAGGGTGCAGGTCTGCCTACGCACGTTGAAGGCATGCGTTGGTCATGCATGCGCGCTGATGCGCTGGTCTTTTGCGCGCTTTTATGCGCTGGTGGCACTGGTGGCATGCTCTAGGTGCATGCGAGCTCGCAGGCATGTAGAACTACCAGTGTCATGCGATTACAATATATATTTTTTTAATAATAATACAACAGTAAAATATAATTTAAAAAAAGACCTGACTCAACTTATCAAGGACCTGAAGTATACAACCCAGAAACACTCTAAATCCACAACACCATAAAAAATTACGATCAACCATGTTTTTTTAAATTAAACAATTTAATTTTAAAAAAAACATCATACACTCATCAAAAAAAATATATGTCTACACATTCATACATATCAGGAGTAATCGAATTCGATTATACTGTACAAAAATTGGCTCTGATACCAATTGTTGGAACCTAGGGTTACAGATTGCGCAGCGGAAGGTTTTAAAAATATTTATGCAATCATTAAACTAACCCATTTGTACAGTAATAATCAAATGCAATAATAAAATGAAGGAACTTTTCATACCTACGTAGGAGGCTCCTTCACTTTGATACGAACTGCTCCTGATTCGAACCACGTGATCTTTCTCGCTATCTCCCGGAACTGGTAACAGCGTGTGGGTGCGTCACGATATTCAGGACATGTATAGAGGAAGAAGAGAAGAACACACACACAAAAACAAAAGGAGAAGTGCAGCACTTGTGGTCTCACCACACACTATTATTTTTCTTAGTTTTGCTTTTGCTTTTGCTGTCTCACGGCACTTCTTTTTCTCTTTTGTTTTTCAAGTAATCTAATTACTTTGCTCTCTCTCTCATTCGGTTCTCCATTTTATTTAATTAAATATATATCTCATATATATTCAAAAAATAAACAAACCAAAATCTTATTTGATTTTTAAAACTTTTCAAAAAATATCTCATATCTTTCAAAAAGATAATTAAATATTTAATTTTTGAATTCAAACATTTTAAATTCAATTTCAAATATTTAATTTAATAAAATAAAATAATCACATTATCTTATTTTTTTTCAAAATCAAATATCAACTAACACTCTCCATTTAGTGATTAACAACATAATTAAATAATCTTATTATTTAATTTATTTAATCACGATTATTCATTAATTAAATAATCCCATTATTCAATTAATTCCAGAATAAATACGTGTCACTTTCGTAACACAATTAATTGGACATTCCAATTAATTAACCGTGACCCTTGTTACCTAAATCGATCGGGCTAGCAAGGGGACCTAATGGACCCACAGTATTTTGAGCTCCAATAATCCTTAGAAATTATTAATTAAACTCTTTAATTAATATTTCATGATTATTAACTTCGGTGTTATTCCACTAAAAACCCGAAGCTGCACTCTCTCAACTGTAGACGTTTTTACATAAACCAATAACTCTCGGTGTCCATCGATATAGCTATTACATATGGTATAATCCTCCACAAGTAGTTCATAATTAGAGCTGGGTCATAATGTCCGTTATACCCCTCTAATCATATCTTTCCATTAAGTACCATTGATTCTCTAATGAACAATAAATCCTACATTCCTTACGGAATTAGGAGAGCGCTCATATTGTTCAAGCCCCGAATCAACCCTTAAGGGAACTACCATCTACTTCTCACAAAAAGGAGTGGATTCCACTATTGTGTACAAACCTTCCCAGCCATAAGCCAAACCGTGATCCCAACATACGGAGTATATTGATCGGGAATGCAACTCCGACCTCACCCATGGTATATCAAAGACCACGATCTAACCTGAAGGAGTCGATAAGACACTCAGGATTAAGATCACCCACATATAGCCATCATAAGTTGATATATATGAATCTCATCGTTAAACGGATCTTAGTGAGAGATTCATATAGATCATGGCCCAGTCCTATATGATCACATCATACAAGGTGCCTCCATTCTCATATCTACATATGAATGATCCAGGATAGGATCACCGTACACTACGAAATGGACCGCAGCTGTAGATTAACCACAAATAAAGTACCCAGCTTTATTTGCTATCTACGGACCCTTTAAATTGCTCGTTTCAAACTGAATCCATCTATATATGACACTCATATACTCAGTTCGAAATTACATCCGGCAATTTTGGATGTTAAGTGCACATGTTATATAAAGTATGACACAAAATGAATGAATATACTACTTCTTTTATTTATGTTCAAATTACATTTACATATTACAAGCTTTAGGGCAAAAAACCCCAACAGTTGCTGGGTTCTCTTGGCGGTGGTTATGGTGTTTTTGGTTGGCATGGTGATGGCGATGGTGTTTCTGGATTCATTGGGCGGCGGTGATGGTCTTGGAGATATGGGTTTGGTTTTGATCCGGGTTTGTTTGTTGAAAGATATTTGAAGATGATGAAGTTTGATTATGATGGCTACGATGGTGTTGAATGATGGTTGAAGATGATGGATTTTCTGGAAAAAAGAATATGTATTTTGTTATTTGATTTTTTTTCTTATGTTGTTGATGATGATTGAAGAAGAGTGGGAGAGAGATTTCTAGAGATCTAAGAATACCGGCGGCGAGGTGGTTGGAAATCTGAGAATGGCGCCGACGATGGTGGTTATGTGTTTATTCTAGGTTCTGGGTTGAAAAGGAGTGAGAAAATGGAGTTCTGGGAACCAAATCCAAATTTTAAATTAAATTTTTTTTTTGGATTTGGTGGAGATCCAGATCTTCACCAAATCCATTTTAAAACCAAGAAAAAATCATTATTTTGTTTCTTTGATTTTTTTTCCTTTAATTGATGTTGATGATTGAATAAGAGAGAGAATATGGAGATCTGAGAGATCTATTCCAAAGAATAAAGATGTTTTTTTATTTATTTTTTATTTTTTTATTTTAAGTTTAATTTTAGTTACCAGTAAATAACAATTGAGGGCAAAACTGTCATTTTGCCTTCTAAACATGTCAAACAGTCTATTTTTAATGAAAATCGTAATAGGGGGATCAAACAGGTCAATACTGAAACTAGAGGGACCATAACGCATAATAAGTCAAACTAGAGAGATTTTTAACATTTTTTTCCCTAATTGAAATAAGATAAGAAGTTTAGTATAAATATAAGTAACTTAAACTAATAAATGAAAACATGTTGAAAATACATGCATTCCCATTATGGTGGTTTCGACGGATTCGGTTTCAAATTGAATTCATCGAAAACTTGGGTTTTTAAAGGTAAGTTTGAAAAAATAAGTATAAAATATTCTAAAAACACAATTTTAATGTAAATATCAAAGATTGTCAAATGTTAATCCGGTAAATTTGATTGACAGGTTGGTGTTTCTTTGTCATTGTTGATTTCCTTGTCATTAATGATTATGCTATTAACATTCTACATTTTTTTTTTCATATCTTACTTCAGCATTATGTGATGTCGACACTTACACCTTCTCAAGGATGAGTTTTTGTCAAACTCATTTCATATAAGTAAAGTATAAAAATATTATTATAGGTCAAATGATAAATCTGAGTTGGATTAATATGCATGAAGAATATTATGTGTAATAAAGGTCAAACATTTACATGTATGTAAGGTAATGACTAATATGTTTAAAAAAAACATATCAATTTTGAAAGGATGTTACTTTCGAAACAAATGATAACACTATAGTAATGGAAGCATGTTGGAAAATCTGATTAAGTTCTTAGCGAATAATCTTGATTTGTTTGGTGATGATTTTGTGATGTTAGATAGAAGTGTACATACTATTGTCCTTAAGACCCGGATGTCTAGGAATTTTAAAATTTTAAATTATTCGATTAAGATGCATGGAGCATGAGGAATAATGAATGATGCACGACAATTTTCACATATTTTCAAACGAAAGATATTCGTAGTTATAATAATATATATTAATGCATTAACAGTTAATGATTATGGTAGAGAAGTCTTAACTTTTGACACCATAGAAGCAAAGGGTCATACACCTGATAGTTTCACATTTGTTATCATCTTTTCTGTTTGTGCTAATTATTGTTATTTCATACGGTGGAGGAAAATAATAAAATCAAGCATACTATCAAAACCTATGAACTTATGATTTATTTGTTTGTAAACATGTTAACAATATATTTGCATTTGTCTGTTTTGGTGGTTTTGACGAATTCGGTCTCCTTCGAAAACTGGGGCTCTTAAAGGAAAATTTGAAAAAATAAGTAAAAAATATTCTAAAAACACAATTTTAATGTAAATATAAGAATTAATTCAACCAAATGAAATAAATGTTACAATACTTGTATATAAGTATCCATTATGACTGTTTAGACGGCTTCGCTTTCAAACCGAATCCGTCGAATTACATAAACTCTGGTTCTCATAGTTCAAGTACAAAAAATGATTATAAATTGGACTAAGATAACAAGTTTATTAATGTAAATATATGTTACATAAACCATTAAATGAAAACATGTCAACAATATACTTGCATTTGCCTGTTTTGGTCGTTTCGACAGATTCGTTGGGTAATGTTAGAACATGATAGCATTATGGCAATGGAAGCTAGACCAACTACATAATGTTTGAAAAGGCTATCATGTTCTCAAACATTAGAGCATTATAATAATTGAAGCTAGACTAACAGCATAATATTGGAACATCTAATGAAGTTCTAAGCAAACAATCTTGACTTGTTTGATGATGATGTTGTGATATTAGGTAGGAGTGTACATGTCATTGTCCTTAAGACCCGGATGTCTAGGTATTTTGAAATGTTGAATTATTTGATTAAGATACATGGAGCATGTGTTAGAATGAATGAAGCAAGACAATTTTCATATACTTTCAAACGAAAGATATTCGAAGTTATAATGATATATCTTAATGCATTAACAGTTAATGATTATGGTAGAGAATTCTTAACTTTTGACACCACAAAAGCTGAGGGTCATCTGCCCGATAGTTTCACATCTATTATTTTATTTTCTGTTTGCGTTAATTATTGTTATTTTATAAGTTTTTAATGAACAATTTTGACTCGTTTGGTGATGATGTTGTGATGTTAAGTAGAAGTGTACATGCAATTGACCTTAAGACCCGAATGTCTAGAAATTTTGAATTATTTGATTACGATGCATGGAGCATGGGGAAGAATGAATGATGCAAGATGATTTTCATATATTTTCAATAGAAAGATATTCATAATTATAATGATATATCTTAATACATTAGCAGTTAATGATTATGGTAGAGAAGTCTTAACTTTTAACACCATAAAAGCAGAGGGCTATACACCCGATATATCTTAATTATATAATTATAATGATATATCTTGATTATAATGATATATCTTAATGTATTAGCAGTTAATGATTATGGTAGAGAAGTTTTAACTTTTGACACCATAAAAGCAGAGGTCTATACACCCGATAGTTTCACATTTGTTAATGATTATGCTATTAACATTCTACATTTTTTTTTCATTTCTTACTTTAGCATTATGTGCTATCGAAATTTGCACCTTCTCAAGAGTGATTTTTTGTCAAACTCATTTCATATAAGTAAATTACAGAAAGCTTATTTTAGGTCGAATGATAAATTTGAATTTGATTAATATGCATGGAGAATATTATGTGTAATAGAGTTCGAACATTTACCTGTATGTAAGGTAGTGACTAATATGTTAAAAAACACATCAATTTTGAAAGGATGTTACTTCGGAAACAAATGATAGCATTATAGTAATGGAAGCTAGACTAACATCATAATGTTGGAACATCTGATGAAGTTCCTAGCAAACAATCTTGACTTGTTTGGTGATGATGTTGTGATGTTAGGTAGGAGTGTATATGTCATTGTCCTTAAGACCTCGGATGTCTAGGAAATTTGAAATGTTGAATTATTTGATTAAGATACATGGAGCATGGGTTAGAATGAATGAAGCTAGACAATTTTCATATATTTTTAAATGAAAGATATTCGAAGTTATAATGATATATCTTAATGCATTAACAGTTAATGATTATGGTAGAGAATTCTTAACTTTTGACACCACAAAAGCAGAGGGTCATCTGCCCGATAGTTTCACATTTATTATTTTATTTTCTGTTTGTGATAATTATTGTTTTTTTATAAGTTTTTAATGAACAATTTTGACTCGTTTGGTGATGATGTTGTGCTGTTAAGTAGAAGTGTATATGCAATTGACCTTAAGACCCGGATGTCTAGAAATTTTGAAATTTGAAATTTTGAATTATTTGATTATGATGCATGGAGCATGAGGAAGAATGAATGATGCAAGATGATTTTCATATATTTTCAATAGAAAGATATTCATAATTATAATGATATATCTTAATACATTAGCAGTTAATGATTATGGTAGAGAAGTATTAACTTTTAACACCATAAAAGCAGAGGGCTATACACCCGATAGTTTCACATTTGTTAATGATTACGCTATTAACATTCTACATTTTTTTTTCATTTCTTACTCTAGCATTATGTGCTATCGAAATTTGCACATTCTCAAGAACGATCTTTTGTCAAACTCATTTCATATAAGTAAATTACAGAAAGCTTATTTTAGGTCGAATGATAAATTTGAATTTGATTAATATGCATGGAGAATATTATGTGTAATAGAGGTCGAACATTTACCTATACGTAAGGTAGTGACTAATATGTTAAAAAACACATCAATTTTGAAAGGATATTACTTCTGAAACAAATGATAGCATTATAGTAATGGAAGCTAGACTAACATCATAATGATGGAACATCTGATGAAGTTCCTAGCAAACAATCTTGACTTGTTTGGTGATGATGTTGTGATGTTAGGTAAGAGTGTACATGTCATTGTCCTTAAGACCCGGATGTCTAGGAAATTTGAAATGTTGAATTATTTGATTAAGATACATGGAGCATGAGTTAGAATGAATGAAGCTAGACAATTTTCATATATTTTCAAACGAAAGATATTCGAAGTTATAATGATATATCTTAATGCATTAACAGTTAATGATTATGGTAGAGAATTCTTAACTTTTGACACCACAAAAGCAGAGGGTCATCCGCCCGATAGTTTCACATTTATTATTTTATTTTCTGTTTGCGTTAATTATTGTTTTTTTATAAGTTTTTAATGAACAATTTTGACTCGTTTGGTGATGATGTTGTGCTGTTAAGTAGAAGTGTATATGCAATTGACCTTAGGACCCGGATGTCTAGAAATTTTGAAATTTTAAAATTTTGAATTATTTGATTACGATGCATGGAGCATGGGGAAGAATGAATGATGCAAGATGATTTTCATATATTTTCAAACGAAAGATATTCATAATTATAATTATATATCTTAATACATTAGTAGTTGATGATTATGGTAGAGAAGTCTTAACGTTTGACACCATAAAAGTAGAGGGCTATACACCCGATAGTTTCACATTTGTTAATGATTATGCTATTAACATTTTACATTTTTTTTTTTCATTTCTTACTTTAGCATTATGTGCTATCGAAATTCGCACATTCTCAAGAACGATCTTTTGTCAAACTCATTTCATATAAGTAAATTACAGAAAGCTTATTTTAGGTCGAATGATAAATTTGAATTTGATTAATATGCATGGAGAATATTATGTGTAATAGAGGTCGAACATTTACCTATACGTAAGGTAGTGACTAATATGTTAAAAAACACATCAATTTTGAAAGGATGATACTTCTGAAACAAATGATAGCATTATAGTAATGGAAGCTAGACTAACATCATAATGTTGGAACATCTGATGAAGTTCCTAGCAAACAATCTTGACTTGTTTGATGATGATGTTGTGATGTTAGGTAGGAGTGTACATGTCATTATCCTTAAGACCCAGATGTCTATGAAATTTGAAATGTTGAATTATTTGATTAAGATACATGGAGCATGAGGAAAAATGGATGATGCAAGATAATTTTCATATATTTTCAAACGAAAGATATTCATAATTATAATGATATATCTTAATGCATTAACAGTTAATGATTATGGTAGATAATTCTTAACTTTTGACACCACAAAAGCGGAGGGCCATGCGTCCGATAGTTTCACATTTATTATTTTATTTTCTGTTTGCATTAATTATTGTTATTTTATAAGTTTTTAATGAACAATCTTGACTCGTTTGGTGATGATGTTGTGATGTTAAGTAGGAGTGTATATGTAATTGTCCTTAAGACCTGAATGTCTAGAAATTTTGAAATTTTGAAATTTTGAATTATTTGATTACGATGCATGGAGCATGGGGAAGAATGAATGATGCAAGATAATTTTCATATATTTTCAAACGAAAGATATTCATAATTATAATGATATATCATAATGCATTAGCAGTTAATGATTATGGTAGAGAAGTCTTAACTTTTGACACCATAAAAGTAAAGGGCTATACACCCGATAGTTTCACATTTGTTAATGATTAAGCTATTAACATTCTACATTTTCGTTTTATTTCTTACTTGACGCAGAACGGAAGTTCTAGGATCACAAGCGTAACCCTAACAGAACATAAACTGGAATCCACCAGAAAAAAAGAAACTGAAACCAAATTGTAAATTTTATTCAATACCTCGAAACTGATAACAAAAGCCCTTAAATAGGCTTTGAAAACCCTAAAAACGGAAAAGACTAAAATATCCTCAGCTAAATAAAATAAAAACGGAAAACAAATAAAAACATAAAATCTTCGGATGCCCGATAACCTATCTTAAACAGCTCCGTTGAGGGAGTAAATGTCGTCAACCGGGCAAGCCCCAGTTGTACCGCTATGGAGCTTCGAAAACCCTTTCCGAAAACATATTATAATAGGAAATCTGTCAACCGAGCGAAAAGTTATGCCCGTTTCATTGAAACACCTCTTTTGGACAATTTTCTATCCAACTCTTCTTCAAAGTCCAAAGCCAATTGTCCTACATCATTACTTTAGCATTATGTGCTGTCGAAATTCGCACCTTTTTAAGAACGATCTTTTGTCAAACTCATTTCATATAAGTAAATTACAGAAAGCTTATTTTAGGTCGAATGATGAATTTGAATTTAATTAATATGCATGGAGAATATTATGTGTAATAGAGGTCGAACATTTACCTGTACGTAAGGTAGTGATTAATGTATTAAAAAACACATCAATTTTGAAAGGATGTTACTTCTGAAACAAATGATAGCATTATAGTAATGGAAGCTAGACTAACATCATAATGTTGGAACATCTGATGAAGTTCCTAGCAAACAATCTTGACTTGTTTGGTGATGATGTTGTGATGATAGGTAGGAGTGTACATGTCATTGTCCTTAAGACCCGGATGTCTAGAAAATTTGAAATGTTGAATTATTTGATTAAGATGTATGGAGCATGAGGAAGAATGAATGATGCAAGACAATTTTTATATATTTTCAAACGAAAGATATTCGTAGTTATAATAATATATATTAATGCATTAACAATTATTGACTATGATAGAGAAGTCTTAACTTTTGACACCATAGAAGCAGAGGGTCATGCACCTGATAGTTTCACATTTGTTATCTTCTTTTCTGTTTGTGCTAACTATTGTTATTTCTTAAGGTGGAGGATAATAATAAAATCAAGCATACTATTAAAACATATGGACTTATGATTCATTTATTTGTAAACATGTTAACAATATATGTTAAAAATTTGAAATGTTGAATTATTTGATTTAGATGTATGGAGCATGAGGAAGAATGAATGATACAAGACAATATTCATATATTTTCAAAAGAAAGATATTATTAGTTATAATGATATATCTTAATATATTAACAATTAATGATTATGGTAGAGAATTATTAACATTTGACATCATAGAAGGAGAGGGTCCATGCACCCGATAGTTTACATTTGTTATCATCTTTTTTTGCGCTAATTATTATTATTTTATAAGTTTTTAGTGAATAATCTTGACTCGTTTGGTGATGATGTTGTGATGTTAAGTAGGAGTGTACATGAAATTGTCCTTAAGCCGGATGTCTAGAATTTTAGAAATTTTGATTTATTTTTTTGAATTATTTGATTACGATGCATGGGGCATAGGGAAGGATGAATGATGCAAGATATTTTCATATATTTTCAAACAAAAGATATTCGTAGTTATAATAAAATATCTTAATACATTAGCAGTTAATGATTATGGTAGAGGAGTTTTAACTTTTGAAACCATAAAAACAGAGGGCTATACACCCGATAGTTTCACATATATTAATAATTGTGCTATTAACATTCTATATTTTTTTTCATTTCTTACTTTAGCATTATGTGCTGTAAACACTCGCACCTTCTCAAGGACAGACTTTTGTCAAACTCATTAAATATAAGTAAATTACAGAAAGCTTATTATAGGTTGAATGATAAATCTGAGTTGGATTAATATGTATTGAAAATATTATGTGTAATAGAGGTCGAAAATTTACTTGTATGTAAGGTAATGACTAATATGTTAAAAAAACACATCAATTTGGAAATGATGTTTCTTCCGAAACAAATGATATCATTATAGTAATGAAAGTTAAACTAACCACATAATATTGGAACATCTGATTAAGTTCTTAGCAAATAATCTTGACTTGTTTTTTGATGATGTTGTGATGTTAGATAGTAGTGTACATTTCATTGTCCTTAAGACACAGATGTCTAGGAATTTTAAAATTTTGAATTATTCGATTAAGATGTATGGAGCATGGGGAATAATAACTGATACACGACAATTTTCATATATTTTCAAACGAAAGATATCCGTAATTATAATAATATATCTTAATGCATTAACGGTTAATGATTATGGTAGAGAAATCTTAACTTTTGATACCATAAAAACAGAGGGCTATACATCCGATAGTTTCACATTTGCTATCATATTTTCTGATTGCGCTCATTATTGTTATTTCAAAAGATGAAGGTAAATAAAAAAATCAAGCATACCTTCAAAATCTATGGAGGTGTGATTCATTTACTTATAAACATGTTAACAATATATTTGTATTTGCCTGTTTTTGTGGTTATGACAGATTCAGTTTCATCGAAAACTTTGGCTCTTAAAGGAAAATTTGAAAAAATAAGTAAAAAATTGTTCTAAAAACAAATTTCAATGTAAATATAATAAATAATTTAATCAAATGAAATAAATGTTACAATACTTGCATATAAGTATCCATCGGGACTTTTTAGACGGATTCGGTTTCAAACCGAATATGTCGAAACATCGAAACTCTGGTTCTCATAGTTTAAGTATAAAAATTGAGTTTAAATTGGACTAAGATAACAAGTTTATTAATGTAAATATATGTAACAAAAACCATCAAATGAAAACATGTCAATAATATACTTGTATTTGCCCATTTTGATGGTTTTGAAAAATTTGTTGGGTAATGTTTGAACATGATAGCATTATGACAACGGAGGACTAGATCAACAACATAATCTTGGAACATGCTATCATGTTTGGCAACATGATAGCATTATGGCTATGTAATATAGACTAACCACATAATGTTGGAACATTTGATGAAGTTTTTAACGAACAATCTTGACTCGTTTAGTGATGATGTTGTGATGTTAGGTAGGAGTGTACATGCAATTGTCCTTAAGACGCGGATGTCTAGAAATTTTAAAATTGTGAACTATTTGATTACGATGCATGAAGCATAATGAAGAATGAATGATGCAAGACAATTTTCATATATTTTCATATATTTTCAAACGAAGATATTCGTAGTAATAATGATATATCTTAATGCATTAGCAGTTAATGATTATGGTAGAGAAGTCTTAACTTTTGACACCATAAAAGCAAATGGTCATGCACCCAAAAATAGAGGTGCCTACGAGTCGATTAAACTCTGGATTCCAAACCGAAATCATCCATTTAAAACCAAAACCGAAACCGAAACCGAAACCGTAATCGAAAATCGCCAGTTACGATTTGGAGTGTCAAAAAACCACCTAAAACCGTCGGCGGTTTTACACGGCTTATATATATATATATATATATTATTGGACCAATAGGAGACTGCCATGTGGACGCAAAATTTGAACCAAAAATTGGATGAGTGGCTAGTGGGTGACCGTTGGACTGATGGAAACTGTTTATATATAAATAAATAAAAAAACTAGTCTAATAGAAGAGTGACACGTGGACGTAAAAATTGGAAAAAAAAAATAGGGTGAGGGTGTCATTGTTGGACTGTTTATATATAAATAATAAAAAATTGGACCAATAAAAGACTGCCACGTGGACGCAAAAATTTTTAAAAAAAAATATGGGGTGACCGTCTGGAGATCTCCAACGCTCAAATTCTCAATTCTCTCTACATTCTACAATTTTCTTTAATTCTCATTTCTCATAGAAATTAATATCTATTTATTTATTCTATTTTTTACAATCATCTATTATACAATTTTCTTTAATTCTCATTTCTCATAGAAATTAATATTTATTTATTTATTCTATTGTTTACAATCATCTATTATTTATTTATAATAATCTATTATACAATTTTCTTTAATTCTCATTTCTTATAGAAATTAATATCTACTTATTTATTCTATTTTTACAATTTTCTATTATTTATTTACAATCATCTATTTTTTTAGTGTTATCACTATTATTCCAACAATATTTTGACTTCCTCACACACACACACACACACACACACACACACACACACACACACACACACACACACACACACATATATATATATATATATATATATATTTACTATTAGTATTTATAATTAATTATTCAATGGCAAGTGAGGGAGAATGTTCAAGAAATTTGAACAAAGAAAATGGTCCATTGCAAGATTTATTGGAACACGAAAGTGATGATGTCAGTTATGATGACCGACTTTACAATGAGTTCCTTAAATCTGAATTTGGATACGATCTTCCTCCTAGTCCTAATCCCCCTCTAATAATTTCCGACCCCAATCTCAATAATCCAATAACCCAATAGTGATGAAAATCTATATAACCCCCACCCTCTTCAGATGAATTTGTTGCAGATGAAGAAGAAAAGCCGATGAAGTCTGATCTCTTCAAACTGCATATGAAGAAAATTCAGTTAGATGACAGAATGATCAAAATCAAGTGCAACTACTGCTCCAAAACATACAAGACCAATAAATCATTTGGATATGTCACGTACTGGGTCTATATTAGGAAAAATCACTCGTCCGAATTGGTGAAGGCTACTAACCAATCCCAAATCTCAAGGTACGGAACCCCTACTAATCAACTATTTCATTATACGTCTGATAAAAATAAGGAAGAATTAACAGTAATGGTTGCAGTAGAACATTTACCTTTTAGTTTTAGTGAGAAAGTAGGTTTTGTTAATTATTGTCAAACCGCATTAAATCCTGCAATGCAACGTGTTTCTAGATCCACTCTCACACGTACAATGTGTTCCATTTACAAAAAATAAAAAAACAAATTGAAATCAGTTTTTTTTTTATCAATTTCAAGGTTGCGTTTCCGTATGTACCGATATATGGATCGACAATTTTGGTAGTCACCATTATATGGGTGTGACATGTCATTATATAGATAATGACTAGGTCATGCAAAAAAGAATTATTGCATTTCATGTTTTCGATGAATCACATACGGCTCAAAATATTTTTTCGACTCCTTAAAATTATTTTTGAAGAGTTTCATATCCAAAACAAAATTTTTACAATCGGTTTTGATAATGCTGCAAGCAATACCGCATTTATTCCTATGTTACAGGATTTGTGCAATCCTTAGTTTGGGGGTAAATTATTTCATCAAAGATGTGCATGCATATTTTAAATTTGTGTGTTCAAGCTGGATTACAAATTCTTTCTGTTTATATTAGATCAATCAAATAATTCAAAATGATGCATGGTAATTTTCATATATTGTCAAACGAAAGATATTCGTAGTTGTAATGATATATCTTAATGCATTAGCAGTTAATGATTATGATAGAAAAATTTGAAATGTTGAATTATTTGAAGATGCATGGAGCATGGGGAAAAATGAATGATGCAAGACAATTTTCATATATTTTCAAACGAAAGATATTCGTAGTTATAATGATATATTTTAATACATTAATAGTTAATGATTATGGTAGAGAATTCTTAACTTTTGACACCATAGAAGTAGAGGGACATGCACCCGATAGTTTCACATTTGTTATCATCTTTTATGTTTGCTTTAATTATTGTTATTTCATAAGTTTTTAGTGAACAATCTTCACTTGTTTGGTGATGATGTTGTAATGTTAAGTAAGAGTGTACATACAATTGTCCTTAAGGCCCGGATGTCTAGAAATTTTAAAATTTTGAAATTTTGAATTATTTGATTACGATGCATGGAGCATGTTGAAGAATGAATGATGCAAGATAATTTTCATATATTTTCAAACGAAATATATTAATAATTATAATGATATATCTTAATGTATTAGCAGTTAATGATTATGGTGGAGAAGTCTTAACTTTTGACACCATAGAAGCAGATTGCCATGCACCTGATAGCTTCACATTTGTTATCATATTTTCTACTTGCGTTGATTATCGTTATTTCATAAGATGAAGGAAAATCAAACATACTATCAAAATCTATAGAGGTGTGATTCATTTGCTTGAAAACATGTTAACAATATACTTGCATTTGCTTGTTTTGGTGGTTTTTACTGATTCGGTTCCAGACCGAATCTGTCGAAAATTTGGGCTTTTGTAGGAAAACTCGAAAAAATAATTAAAAATATTCTAAAAACACAATTTTAATGTAAATATAAGAAATAATTCAATCAAATGAAATAGATTTACAATATTTGCATATAAGTATCCATTATGATTGTTTAGACGGATTCGGCAAACACCAAAACTTTGGTTTACATAGTTTGAGTACAAAAAATGAGTTTAAATTTGACTAAGATAACAGGTTTCTGAATGTAAATATATGTAATAAAAACCATTAAATGAAAACATGTCAACAATATACTTGTATTTGCCCGTTTTTGTAGTTTCGACGAATTCAGATTCAAACCTAATATGTCAAAAACTTGGGTTCTCAAAGGTAAGATTGAAAAAATGAGTAAAAAATATTCTAAAAACACAATTTTTATGTAAATATAAGTACTCATTATGATAGTTTAGACGGACTCGGCTTCAAACCGAATCCACTGAATCACCAAATGTACAAAAATGAGTATCAATATTTGCATTTACGCATTTTGGTGTTTTCGCCGGATTCGGTGTACTTAATTCATTGTATTCATTTTTTTTAATAAATTGTATTCATTTTTTTTTAATAAATTGTTTACTAAAATCAAATTACGTGGATCTCACACACAAATCAAATTCTGCCTAGGAATTAAGTTTCATTTATTGATTCTCTTTCTTATTAGGGAATTAGATTTTTTTTTTGTTTTCATTTCTGTTAGTTAGGGGTGTGCGGCGGATCGGATCCAATGAATTTGCTATGATCCAAGATCCGATTCTATCCGATCGTAAAATATTTCAATCCGATCCGATATGATCCGATGGATCAAATTAATATAAAGTCGTTCTTAATAAATAAAAGTTATAATCTAAAATAAATAAAATCAAATAAATTATTCAAACATTACTAATTAATTCAAATAAAATTAACATTAAAAAATACATAACATAACTTGTAAACTTTATATAATTCAAAAAGTTTATTAGCATTAAACATCAGCTCCAAATGTAAACTTAATAAGCCATGATGTTGAGGAAGAAAAATAAAGGAAAAAAAGATGGTGGATTGTTGGCTGTAGAGAAATTGAGAAAGAAAACCCAAAATAGTAACAATAGAAATTGTATTTGGGTTGGACATTTACATTAGAAAGTAGTGGATAAAATAAATTGTCCAAATAAAAATAAAACCTAATATTTTAATCGGATTGGCGGATTTCCAAACGGAAATCCAAGATCTGATCAAATCCAATGAATTTTAGAATTTAAGATCTAATCTGATCCAATCCGATCCAATTCAACCCAATCACCTCCCTAGATCCGATTCAATGGATCTTATTGTATTGGATTGAATCCTGCACGCGTTAGTAAATGTGTTATGATTTTGATTGACTTTTCGAGTAGATCCGATATATATATATATATATATATATATATATATATATATATATATATGGATATATAGTTTTTAACAAGAAGTTCTATACTTCTATGCATTGTGATGTTAAATTAAAATAATACTTTTAAATTAGTAGAGTGTAGATAATTAATTTCAAAAAAATAAAATTGAAGAAGGGGTACCAAACATACTCTTATTATATTCAAGACTACCGAATTTAGAAACATTTTTTAAGTAAAAATAGAAAACACATCAACATCCACGAGGTAGTCTAAAATACATCAAACGATGCACCATGCATGAAATATTATATACATATTCAATTTATATCTTTTTATTACCCGAACAATCATTTGTCACGCGTAACTTGTAAGTTAATAAAATAATAAACCGAACAACATATCTTATCTTCCTTACTCAAACAGCTAGATGATGATACAGTATTATAAAATAATTTTAAATAATTAAATAAATAACTTTGTCGTTAATGAGTCTTTTAAGTTAAAACACAAAATCCATACCTTATCCATTTCATTAACTTCATAAAATATCTTGGATCTTAATTAGCAACAAAAATAGTAAATATATGTTCAGGATCGACGAAATGAGATTGGTTTGATGGTAAATCCTTCACACCTACACCACAAGGTTATGAGTTCTAATCTTTTCTTTTTTAAAAACCCCGAATTTAATTCTGATTGGGATGACGATTATGTAGCATTGCTTCTTTAAAGTTAAATGCGGAGATCTTATTTCTAACATTACAAAACCATTCATTGGACCCTTTAATGGTTATAATATATATAATAATTCTTTAATCATGAACGATCATGCATGTTATGTTACAAAACAAAACGGTTTTGTAACTTTACGAAAGTGGATGGTTCTATCGTGACTATAGAAGATCTCTATGTATATCCATTTACGTGGGGTCGTTTGTGTGATGAATAATCAATGTACTATACGGATACAGACAAATATAGACAGTAATGGCGGATTTAGTGGTTTCTGGATTGGTGTTTTGTTTGGACACACAAAAAGCCAATCTCAACCAACTATGTTGAAGCTCAACGACTTATCAAAGTCTGAGAACTACCAGTCATATGCATATATTCTTTGTTTCAACTTTCAACCACCATTGATATTTCTAGTTTAGTTTAAATACTGCTTCAATTCTGAGTAAACACAATATTATTCTCGCAATATCATATCATGAGTACTACTATACTTAATTGTGCATGATCAGGTTGCTTTTGCGATTGTTTGAGGAAATTAAAAACAGCAATGGGAGACTCCGGTAATTATCGTTCGGGTTCTGTTTCCGATCAGAAAAAACTAAAAGTTTCTGATAATAATAATAATAATAGTAAGGTGGTGGAATTCTCTGAAGATGAAGAGATGCTTGTTGCTAGAATGTTCAACTTAGTTGGAGAGAGGTTTGTATAATAATTTTTGTTTTTTTATATACCATTTTACAGTTGCATCAACTCGAATATGGGAAATTGTCGGACTGATTAGTTGATCGGTATAACTTTTACATTGTTGTTGAATTCTATTGATTTTTTTTTTTTGTCAGGTGGGGTTTGATTGCTGGAAGGATTCCTGGAAGAACAGCAGAGGAGGTTGAGAAGTATTGGACTTCAAAATACAGTTCATCAACATCAAGAAGAAGCGGAAGATCTTGACTGCTTCAAAATCTTCGATGGAGTTTTTGTGTGTGTATTTGTAAGGGTTTTTGTGTGTAAGTACAAATTTGGATTTTGAGAAGAGGATATACGAGTTGAATCTATGACTTCGACGTGTTGACTTGGGGGTGTGGAGTACTTAACACCGAGTCATGTCAATTTTTGTCCGGTATTTTGTAATAGATTTTATGTGGTTGTTTTAATATGGTTTGATATTAATGAATGATGATACATTAACCTTTTTGTAATAACATACACCGTAAACCTTATTTGATGTGTAGCATGTTTTAAGATATAGATCAACAGTAATTTTATGAAGTTGTTTTAATCATTTTCATGTTTCAACGACAAGGAAGAGTAGAGTTAGATTTTTTTTAAATATATTTAAAAAAAATCTAACAAGTATAGTTTAGAATGCAACTTCTATTATAGAAGAAAGGTCTTTCTACACTTTATGATTTAAATGTGAGACTTACCATTAAAAATTTAGCATATATATCATCGGTTTGGTTTATTTGATATATATGGGACTGTGTTTAGCATTTTTCGACACACGTAATTGATGCGTGTAGTTTTTCTGTAGTCTCTTAATTAAGAAAATACATAGCATATTGTTGAAAGTAATAATCACTAACTTATCATGGTATTAAATTCTTGTGACAAGGATGATAGGGAAAGTAATACAACCACCAATATATATATATATATATATATATATATATATAAACACTGATATAAGATATATTAGTTCCTTACATGAGGGCCATTGAATTTAAGAGGAGTGTATTGGATTGAGATTTTAATAGACAATTTTAGGGTGCAAGGATTTTATGGATTTGCAAGACTATTAGGATTGTTAGGACTATACTTTTATGATTATTAGGATTATATGGACTAGACTTTTAGGATTCTGAAAAGAGTTTTTGGACTTTATTTATAGACTATTAGGATTATCTAGATTTTATTTCAAGACTTTTTGGACTTTTAAAAATATGGACTTCAAGAGTCGACTGTAGTATTCAATTTTCTCCTTAAATTCAGTGCTCTATAATCTTGTTGAGGACAGTTACTAAACAACAAAAATTGAATGAAAAACATGTATAAGCTATGAAGAGAAGTAATAAAATTTTAAAATACCACCAACCAACACATAACCTTCAACTGGTTCATATGGTGCATAAAATGTCACCATATGAAATAAATATAATAGCCAATAACCCATCCCCCATTACCTCACTAGAAATAACATGAAACATGGAAAAACAATAGCTTGAACATTGAAGTATTTCTTTTTGGCTTGTTGGACTTCATTAATTCACATGTTATCAAACTCCAATATTAATAGCTCTTTAATCTCTCTTTTTTTCTCTAGTGGTTTGTACAGTGTATGTCCCTCTTCCATGTTAGTGATAGATGATTCAAGTCTGGTGAGATGAGTTGATATACAGACTATGCATGCATTGGTTAAATTTGGAGGGTTGGGGCATGACAAGAATTTTTTTAATATAAATGTAAATAACAAAAAAAAATTGATATATAAGATTTAACTATACATATTAAAAAAAAAAATAAACTCCAAACTAGGGGTGGGCACTAAGTTCGAAACCGAACCGAACCGAATTGAACCGAACCAAAAAAAGGTGTTCGGTTCGGTTCATATAATGAATTCGGTTTAAACCGGTTTAAAAAGTTGAAAACCGAAAAGTTTTCGGTTCAAACCGGTTTGGTTTCCAAAAAACTGGTTTGAACCGATTAAACCGCCTATATAAGTAAAAAAAAAAAACCCTAACCTACTTCTTTTCTTTCATTAAATATTATTATTTATTAGTTATGTTTGGTTTGGGTATTTTTGGGCTTGGACTATAAAATTAGAATCCAACAACCCATCAAATTTAAAAACATATTAAAAAGACTCATTAAACCCATCAAGCTCATAAGGCCCATTAGGCCCAAAACCAAAATGAACCGAACCGATTAAAATCAGTTCGGTTCAGTTCGGTTACCATTTCTTATTCGGTTTAAACCGGTTCAATTTTAGGTAAACCGAAATATTTTCGGTTCAGTTCGATTTTGCCCAAAACCGAACCAAACCGAACTGTGCCCACCCCTACTCCAAACGGTCAACTAGTGCTTGCTCTCGACAGGTTTCGGCATACCCTTCTGTTATCGAATTTCAAAAAAAAAAACATGTATCTAAATTTTATAGAAGCATGGTTTTATGCGAAGCACATATCTTTTTAACTCGCTCAGGCAATAAATCAATACAAATGAATATCATCTTCTTTTGTCTTTTAACTCGATCTACACAAAGAGCGATATTATCAGTAATGGACCTAGCTCTTATTATTAGGTGTGTGTGTGTGTATATATATATATTTTAAAAAAATCAACTTCCTCTTTATCTTTATTTTTTTGCCAAATCCATCTTTTATAGATGTAGATAAAACATTTGATCAATTTATTAGTGGTCCTAAAGATTTTATATACCGGTGGGGGTGGTGGGATGGAAATCTAGCATAAAACTATTTTTAACTCACAAAGGCATTTTATCAGTCATTTGATACTCGACTTTCAAGTGTAGTTTTATACTATCTTTTGCATGTTTGGCCGCCATATTGATTATATACCAATACACCTACAAAAAAAATCTGAAATCAAATAAAAGTCTAGAAAGTATTGAGGGAGAGGACAAGATAATTTTGGGTTCAAGCTATTTATACATATCACTAAAAAGTCTGAAAAATCTATTTTGTCATGAAATCCTAAAAATCTTGATCTCAATTCAATGCCAGCAGACAATTTATTGTCTCTTGAAAGTCTTGATCCAATACCACAAGACAATATAGACTTTTTAAAAAAATCTTAAAAGTCTAGATCCAATACCACAACAATATGGACTTTTTAAAACAATCTTAAAAATCTTAATTGAATACCACCAGACTTATCTAACTTGTTAAAAAGTCTCAATCCAATACCACCAGACTTTTACTTCCTCAAATTGTCTAATAAAATCTTGAACCAATACACCCTCCTAAATGTTTTGACTTGGCTATATGTAGTTGTCAAAGCATCTTTAAAATCCAATGCCCACATGTCTTATATCAGTTCTAAATGACAATAGAAAGAATCATGTTTTTTATAGGTGGGAGAGAAACTCAAACCCACAAATTCATAGTGTAGGTGTGAGAGACGACAACCTCATCTTGTCACAATCACCACTAAGTTACGAGTGGATGTACGATAATAAATCATTTAGTTGACTAATATACATATAAGTGCAGAGCAAAAGATTATTAATTGATAGTCTCTTTCTTTACTTTTCATGATTATAAATTAGCTAGAATTACAAATATTCCTCCAAAGTTGGACTATATTTCATGAACACTCCTGTCAAAATTATTAGATAAAAATCATCTTTAATGCTATGGAATTTCTTTTATATCCACGGTAGTAATTCAAATCTCACATTTATTTATGAAATTAAAGTGTGTGTAGCGAGTGCTATCAAAAGCTTTTTAATATCGATTGATCTCTTGTTGATTTCATCAGGTTAGTGATACAAATCTCACATTTGTCTATAAAATTATAGTATGCGGAGCAAATTGCTATTGGAAACGTGCTTGTAGTTGTTGATCTCTCATTGATTTATAAGGTTCTGATATAAGTCCGACCCAATTAAGATGACAAAATACCTATACTACTCTTTTTTTTTGATAAAAGGACAAGCATTACAAGAAAAAATGGACAACAAGGCTAGAATCTAGCCAAATTAACTCCGGAACAGAGGGGAAAGCCAATAGAGCAAGCCTATGTGTCAAGGAATTTCCAGACTTGGAAGTCGCTTGACACTTACAACAGCCAACTTCTAATAGTAAGGCTTTAATATCATTAACAATGAATTTAGAATCCCTGTGAGAAGGGACATGATTGTTTAGGACGGAGGCCGCTAACGGAGAGGCTACCTCAACAAAATCAACACAAAAATTATAGAATTGGGCTAGCAGAAGACCCTCCCGCAACGCCATAAGTTCACTAACAACAGGACTAAACTTCCCTGACAACTGGTTAGAGCGAGCCACTAACACCAGACCTTTGTCATCCCGAATAGCAGCCCCAACACCGATAGAATTGACATTCTTTCGAAAAGCTACCGCAGTAATGAGTTTAAAACGGCCCGGGCAGGAGCGATCCACTCAGCCGAGATTTAATAAGGGTTTTCAATTATGCATTTGTAATCATGATAATAAATTAGGAAGAATTACAAAAAATGCCCCTAAAGTTGGACTCTATTTCATGAACAATCATATTAAAATTATTAGATAAAAATCATTAGTAATGCTATAGAAATAGATTTACTTTTACATCAATGACAGTGATTAAGTCCCACATTTAATTATAAAATCATATAGTGTGTAGTAGGTTTTTATCCAAAACATACTAATACTGATTATCAATTCAAGTCTCATATTTATTTATAAAATAATAAAGTGTGAAGAATTGTTATTTGAAATGTGCTCGCATCGGTTGATCTTTCGTTGATTTATCAGGTCGGATATATTCCGACCCAATTAAGATGGCAAAATACCTATACTACCCTCAAGAGTCAAGACTTTCTTCTTGAGCTTGAGAGATTTAACAAGGGTTTTCATTTGCTCATTAAAAAAAAAAAAACCAGACAGACACAGACACAGACGAAGACGAAGACAAGCTCAACAAAAATGTTGTTCGAGCAGCGAAAAGCAGCAACGCTAGAGTCACTGAGCTCCTCCATCACAGACAAGTCACCTAAAGGCACGTTAGACGAACCCATCGTCCCTCTCATCAACGTCATCAACAGCCACCCAGATTACTTCACCACAAGCTCATGCTCCGGTCGCGTCTCCATCTTCTCACACCCCGCCAACCGCCCTAAAGGCGGTTCATGGCTCTACATCACCCACGACCTCGCCGACGCCGACGCAATCCTCTCCCTCCTCTTCCCCGCCGCCGACCCGACCCGTCGGGACCAGCTGGTGTTCCGGTTCGAACCGCTGATCGTGGCGGTCGAGTGCAGAGACGTCGAGTCGGCTCAGCATTTGGTTTCACTCGCCGTCGCTAGTGGGTTGAGAGAGTCAGGTGTGACGAGTGTGAAGAAGCGTGTGATTGTCGGGATACGGTGCTCGATCAGGCTGGAGGTTCCGTTCGGAGAGAGTGGTGACATTCTTGTGTCGAAGGACTACGTGAGGTTTTTGGTGGGTTTGGCAAATGAGAAAATGGAAGCTAACAGGAAGAGGACTGATGGGTTCTTTCAAGCTTTGGTGGGTAGTGATGGGTTCTTCACAAGTCCCGTAATTGGATTGATTGGCGAAAATGGCGAAAATGGGAACAAGGACGATGATTCGAAGAATGTAGATGGTAACAAATTGGCTTTAGTTGTTGATATTTTGTTGTGAATTATTTGTTTTGATTGTGTTATTGTGATTGTTGATGTAATTTGTTGGAGGAAGAATTAGAGTTTTAGTTGAACAATTGAATGAAAAATCTTTGAAGATTGAAGCATTTAGCAATAACGAGCTACAAAACGTAGCAAGAATCATAACGCAGAATGAGCTTTTTGCTCCTCTGGTTTGCATTCGAACATTTAGTGTAAACTATGAAGTAACGAGCCTGCAAAAGATTATATTAGATACATGCATGAATCATAATGCGGAGTGAGCTTTTGGCTCTTCTGGTTTGCATTGGAATATTAGTGTAAACTGTGAACTAATGAGTCTGCAAAAGATTATATTAGTGATGCATGTAAGTACAACCAAGGAAGACTGTTTTTATAGCATTAATTGTAGTGCTGGATACGTGGTATCATCTGAGAATCAATTCTAAAATTGACGAGGTTTATATGTTTTGATTGTGTTATTGTGATTGTTGTTTTGTAATTCGTTGACTGATAATGTGTTAAGAGTTCTGTTAAAGATTTCGGTGATGAATGATGATAAGTGATGGAGGATGAATTAGAGATTTAGTTGACCATTTGAATGACAAATCTTTGAAGCATTTAGCAATAACGAGCTACAAAATGTAGCATGAATCATATGCAGAGTGAGCTTTTGGCTCCTCTGGTTTGCATTCGAACATTTTGTGTAAACTATGAAGTAATGAGTCTGCAAAAGATTAGATTAGTTACATGCATGAATCATAATGCGGAGTGAGCTTTTGGCTCTTCTGGTTTGCATTCGAACATTTAGTGTAAACTGTGAACTAATGAGTCTGCAAAAGATTATATTAGTGATGCATGTAAGTAAAACCAAGGAAGCCTGTTTTTATAGCATTAATTGTAGTGCTGGATATTTGGTATCATCTGAGAATCAATTCTAAAATGGATGAGGTTTAATATGTATACTTAAGATATGGGTGCTTAGTTGTCTCCGTTATGCTAAATTTTGTTCATATTATGGCGTGGATACTCAAGTAGTACTATTACATACTAATATGTGTCTGATTGCAGGACACATTTCCTATTTAATGTGACAGCGAGTTTGAGTCTTTGAATCATTGGCAGGGCCAGCAGGAGTTCCTAGCTGCAGTCTAAACATTAATCTGATGGTGATTTCCGGTGAACCTGTAGAGAAGCTGTTCCTTTGGGGTCATTCGGCTTGCACCCTGGGAAACGCAGATCATGATTATAAGGTTCTTGTATTTGGTGGTTTTGGGGGTATGGGAAGACATTCACGTAGAAATGACACTCTACTGCTGGATCCTTTACAAGGAACATTAGAAGCAATTCACACCGAGGGCTCTCCCTCGCCGCGTTTGGGACACACATCTTCTTTGGTTGGAGATCGCATGTTTGTTATAGGAGGTCGGGGTGATCCTTTGAACATCATGAGTGATGTATGGGTTTTCAGTGTAGCTGAGAATGAATGGAGATTGTTAGAGTGTACTGGCAATGCTTTTCCACCCAGGTGACTTCTTTAGTGCATTTATGACTGTACTGTTGTATTAAGTTTTTCATTTTGGCATATTGTGTATGTGTATATATATATACATATATTGTTTTAAGAGGTACCTTTATTTTACCCGCACTACTACTCAAATGGGAAGCAGATTGGTAATTTGGTGTACTAATCTCTTCGTTTCTGCACCAGTCTTCATTATTTCATATACTTGTAATAGATACAGAAAGTATTCTGCTTAAAAACATGAACTTATCTCTTTTTAGTTCTTGACTAAATGTATATTTCTATGTATGCTACATAGGCATCGGCATGCTGCAGCAGTTGTAGGATCTAAGATATATGTTTTTGGTGGACTCACCGACGATGCAATCTCTTTGTCTCTGCATGTGCTTGACACTGATAATCTGCAATGGAAAGAGTTATCAGTCGGTGGGGAATGGCCATGTGCCCGTCATTCTCACTCAATGATGGCATATGGGTCCCAGATATACATGTTTGGAGGGTACAATGGGGAGAAGATTCTTGGAGACTTGTACAGTTTTGATGTTCATAAACGTTTGTGGAAGAAGGAAGAGGTAGCAGGAAAAAGTCCACATGCTAGGTTCTCCCACTCAATGTTTCTTTACAAACATTATCTTGGAGTGATTGGAGGTTGTCCGGTCGGACAGCATGACCAGGTGTTGGCATTACTTGATCTGCAGTTCCACGTTTGGAAGTATGTGAAACTCAATTCCATGAGTGAAGAATTGTTCCTACGATGTACAGCCAATGTTATCAGTGATGATCTTGTTATGGTCGGCGGTGGTGCAGCTTGCTATGCTTTTGGAACAAAGTTTAGTGAACCAATAAAAATAAACTTGATCCCAGTCGCAGTAATGTCTCAAGATGATTGGCATGTGCCTTCAGAGCTTTCAAAAATTGGAGAAAAGCTTGTCACTGACCAATATGAAGGGGTAACAGGAGAAATAAATTTTAAATTTGAAGGTTTGCAGATTGGGAATTCACAGACTTCAACTCAAGATTCTCATTCTGAGGCTGAACCTAATGGTGTTGATGATGGGCATCAGATGGTTGCTTCGCACTGGGTAGTGCAACTTGATAGAAAATATGCGAAGTTGGGGAAGGACATATTGAAGAAGTTTGGATGGTTAGACCTTGAGAGGAAGGCTTATCCGCAGGGGGATGGAACACATATCTGTTTTCCCGTCACTGAAATTTTTTGTGTTGTATTCTATGAAAAGCAGCACCACTTTGGAGATAAATCAGAAGCTTTGAATACTTTTCACGTATCCAAACCGTTTACAGGAGAAGGCATTTTGCTTAATGAAATCTCCTCTTCAACAGCCTTGCATCTTCTGAAGGAATGTGGTGCCACTAAGCATGCAGATGAAGTTGTTGAAGTCAGAAGAGCTTCTAAATCTCCCTTAAACACAATGACTGAAGCTGTAGCCTCTTTGGTACAGCATAAAGGCTTATCTGCTACACTTCTAGAGCAGCTACCCTCTAGGTTTGTTCTTCACAACTTTGCTACTTTGGTGTCTATACGTCTCTTAAGCTGCGTGGATGTGTCGAAATCCCCTAAGTCATCAGATAGGAGTTGTGCTGTTATTTTCTTGTAATTTTGTAGTTTTAGTATGTGGATGCAAAGCCGATCAAGGATCAACCATGTTACTTTCTTTTGCTTCTTCAGATGGGAACGACTTGGGGATATAGTTGTGCTTCCAGTGACAGCATTCAAGGATCCAGCATGGGACTCAATTGGGGATGAGCTTTGGCCTGTTATTGCCAAGTCACTTAATACTTCTCGCCTTGCTCGTCAAGTAAGTTATGTTCATGTAATAAATAATAATGAAAGTTCTGTGATTTAACTTCAGTAATACAGTGTCTCATCTTTTGATTCTAACAGTCATCTGTTATCTATACTAGGAAGTACCCAAGTAATTGAAAAGTAGTTCATGTTAGAAACTTAGAATTTCCATATTTACTTTTTCTTTTTGATCAAAAGCAGATTGTTTTCTTTTCAAAAAAAAAAAAAAAGCAGAAAGGTTTTATTACTTTCTTTGGAACTTTATGAGGCTTTCAGTAGTAGCACATATACCTGTATCGCCATTTCTGGTGAGCTGTAAATTTATGATCATGTTAAAATATAGTGCTTCTGTTGTTGCATTGTCGTGTGGCTTGAATTGAGTCATGCTATATAACTAGAAAATCACAAATCTTGTTTAGGCAGGGTATGCAATAGTGAGTCTTCTGAAATTCACTCATCATGCTTCTATGGTTATATTTGGTTTACAGTAAACTTCTGTAATCTTACGTTTATCTGTTGATATTTCCCAAGGGTCGTGTTGCACCAACCGGTACAAGGGATAGTACTTTGGAGATTCTTGTCGGAGATAATGGCTGGGTCAATCATTGTGAGAATGGGATTCTCTATTCCTTTAATGCTACTAAGTGCATGTTCTCCTGGGGCAATCTCTCTGAGAAGCTTCGTATGGCCCGTTTAGACTGTACAGATGAGGTTATTGTGGACCTGTTTGCTGGAATTGGATATTTTGTGTTGCCATTCCTTGTCAGGTATAACATAATCATCATTATCTTAGTCCTTCGTTACTGCTGATGTCCTTGTTCTTTGGTTAAATCAAGGGTTATCTTTGAATCTTTTTCATATACAAAAAAGTTCTGTCCGCGTAGTTGGTTTAGTGAATGCAGTCTCTGAGAAGATATCTCTTTTATAAAATGAAATGTCATTTCTCTGGATAGATAGAGTGAGTGGTTTATCAATCATAGATGAGGAGTTTATCATGAATAGTCTCATATTAAACCGTAAAGATAAGTACGGCATGAGGATTACTAAAGCATTGGATTTAAGACCACAATTTGGTAATTACTCAGAAAAGAAGAGAAAAAAATAATCGGTACTAAATTTTCTTTAATGCTATTCGATATTTTCTTAACCAACAGGTGCAGGTTCTTAATCCAAGTCTGGACAGTAGTTGTGTTCTTCTTGTGCATCGTCTACATGCTATCTTACTGGTTGATAAATCTGATAATTTACTGGTGTTGTTTTGACTGATCATGCTGGTTGATCAGGGCCAAAGCAAAGCTGGTTTATGCTTGTGAATGGAATCCCCATGCTGTTGAGGCACTTAAATATAATCTTCAAGCCAATTCTGTGTCTGATCGTTGTATTGTACTTGAAGGGGATAACAGGATTACAGCACCTAAAGTATGTTCCCGGTATTCCATTATTCCGTTATTCATGAGGAATCTGTGATTGATTCTCCATAATTATTTTCCAATTTTCTCCCAGGGAGTTGCCGATCGAGTCTGTCTTGGACTCATTCCTACAAGTGAGAGTAGCTGGGTTACTGCTGTAAGAGCATTAAGGTGCTTTATCTAACCATGGATTTCTGAGTTTGAATATGCATTATATAGATCTGCTTTTGTGTTTTTCAAAATCATTTCATTACGGTCCACTTTCTTCTCGCTGCTGATAATGCAGGACCGAGGGCGGAATGTTACATGTGCATGGGAATGTGAAGGACTCAGGGGAGGGTCTGTGGACCGACCACGTTTCAAAATCAATATCTGAAATTGCTATATCAGAAGGTATTATTATTATCTTCACTTGTAAAATACTATAAAAATGTTGCATTTTACGTTTAACCCACAAGAAAAAGAACCTAGAGACTGTGATACTTAGGCAACCGGTGATTGTTTGCAGGTCATTGTTGGGAAGTCACAGTTGAACATGTGGAGAGAGTTAAATGGTACGCACCCCACATTCGCCATCTTGTAGCAGACGTTAAATGCAGACAGATTAAAAAATGACGACCCTCACTTCCTTGTCGATAACAAATCATACATCTACCCGTCCAGCACAAGATCCTGATACTAAACGAATTGGAGGTAAATATGGAGCGTGACCCTAAGTTGATCTACCATTGTCATGATATACGAGTGCATCCAAAGCATGAATAGTCTTCAATTCCTTAAGTCCCCTCAGATGCAGAAGGCCATAGCACCACCTAAAACCATTAAAAGCTCAAGAGATCAAAGATGGGACAAAAATTATGACTATCATAACACTTGAAACTTCTTAGATATTGATATGAATACAATGGAAACATGTTGAGTGGTGTTTGCTTCTGAACCTAGTTTCCATTAGTAAAGTGAATGTTGATACTTGATAGTGGTGGTGGTGCTTGTTTCATAATTACTTCCACTTCATGAAAAGTATTGAAAATTGAATATCAATTTTAAATTTGAATCATTCTAAGTGTGGTCCTCATATGCTATTGTATTATATCCTTCCTAGGCAGTTGAGGCACTAGGATGCTTGTTTCTTTTATGAGTGAGAGTGACAAAAGAAAGTGTCTTCTTCATGAAGTCTAGTCGGCCGCTTTAGATGAAATGGGTTTTTGGCCCACAATAAAGAGTTTTTTTTTTGTGTTTTTGAATATGTCAAACCTAATAAATGTTTCTTTGAATTCTTTCAAATTAGAAATTAAAAATGTGTCATATTGAGTTTTCACTACTTGGGATTGCTAGCATAATTGAAAAATTAAAAACCACAAATCTAGTGTGCTTCATGCTTGTGTTTTGTGTCTTTGGATAAATGAAGATGCCATTACTTGCAAATATCTAAATAGAATAATGATTTATTTATTAAGTTTTGAAATCCGACACCAAGCGTGTTAAGGGTTTGGTCAAGGTCAAGCATTACATATGTAGTCTGGATTTCTTCTTCCATAACATCGGTGATAAACTTCTATATATATTTGTAAAATGGATGACACTTGAACTTGCAGCTATTAATGTGGAATGAGTGTAACACTTCGACACCAACCGACAACCGAGCCATATGATTTAATTAATAAGATATATTTGTTTGTAGGAAATGTCATTTCTTATAAACTTGTATTATTCAATTGAAATGTTAAATGCAATTATGCAAATGTGTCCCCCAACTGCAATGTCATATAATTGTGGATCTCAATTCCTCTAAAATCCATGCTTTCAGATTTCAGAGTATTATTAAACAATAAACAAATAATGGTGTTCAGTCAAATAATGGAGTCTATTGGACTCTTTCTATAAACAATGCATTTTCATGGAATCCAAATTAAACAAGTTTCTAAGGGTGATCAATGAACATATTAAAAGATTCTGTTAAATATATTCAGGATTGTGAAGTCATAAATAGTATACCAACTGGTTGAGCCACTAACACATCTACTCTACATATTTTCTTTTTTCAGGTTTGTTACAAACGTTCAAATTTCATATTTGTCCTTCAAATTCTAAAATAATGGGAGCCTCCGAGGGAAGAAAATGACAGACTTTCATAAAAATTCTCATAGAATCGAGAATGAAGTTTTCATTCTGTACATGCCAGATCATGAATTAATAACTGCATCCGATCTTCAAAAAAATCTCAATTGTTTCGAACTTTTTATTTTTGAAATGAAATATTTTAAAGAATCTCTATAATATTTTCATAGTATTTACATGAGATTCCTCTTTCTTATTCGTAAGCAAGTCCTCGAAAGGGCTAAGTGGATCCATGATTTCTACTTTTGCATTTGTAACAAGAGTTCAAAAGGGGGAAGGGGGGGAGGGGGCTCACACTCATACAGTGGCTCTTGATGTAGATGTAACCATGGAGAAGAGTTAACCCATTGTATAGGACAAGTCACAAGTGTAAGAGTGACTCAAACACAACAGTGTTAATTAAGTAGCCACATAGAAAAGTGTCGGTGGCCGTTCTTTGGCTCAATGAGGTCCAGCTAATTTTATTGGCTTGAGCCAACCATTTGGCTCCTCTACCAATTTCTCTATACAGTATACACCCTTTTTTGTATTGTATGTCTCATACTCACTACTTTTCTTTTTCTTTGGCTAGCTGGCTTCTAAATTAGAAATGAGCTGATGAGGATATTATCCATTGTTGTTGCTTCCAAGCTTTGTCATTCTTTAATTTTCAAATCAATCAATTAAGAATATAAAAATATAAATATAAAGATGCCTATCGCTTTCATTACATTATTTTAAGTCTTTTCTTGGATGGATTTCAATACTATTTGATTTGTATAAAATGATAAGCACTCCCCATCTACCATTTCAACCCCATTATTATATTATAATAGAGTCATCCATGTTGATGGTATGGTGGTGGACCACTTAGCAATTCAAGGCCACATTATTATTATTATTATTTTTTTTGTATTTTTACAAAATAGCCAAAAAATAAAAATAAAATTGATGCTTTAATATTGGGTAAATGTTTCATCAATAGTTATTTTAATGGGTCCAAGTTAAAATAATCCAAAACCAACATTACAAAAAAGTAAAATCTTTTTAAAACCAAAAACAACCATTTGATTCCATAATTCCATAAAACTCTCTTTCTCTTTTCTTTGTTTTCCTTTTTCTTTTTTATAGAAAAGTATCTAATTTAGAACTTGAAAGATTATTTTTAAATTCTAATTAAAATTCTTTTCAACCAAAATAACGATATAAAGCTAAAAGATTTTCAAATACTCGATTCTCGATATTTATCTATTCAATATAAAATAATAATGAAAGTTGAAAAAAATACCTTACTTTACATCCACTATTCATAAATTAATCATGTATTTCCTCTTTAGTTATTGTATAGAGTTCAAGTCTCATTTTTACTATTTACATTTTAAACCATAATTAAAACATAATACTATAATGACACTGACTCTCATCATTCTTGTCTTAACATAATATAACAAAAGAGGTTTCATTTACATTATTGATCAAAGCTTCCCTTTTATCTCCATCTTAAAATTGCTGCTAATCTTGATGCCTTACTCTTTCACACCTTTTAATTCAACATTTCTTTTAAAAAGTAATCTCCATCTCCATAGAAACTAATATTCCACCAAAAAGAAAAAATAAAAAATAAAAATCTTATTTCTTACAAGATGTCCCCACTTGTTTTGTTTGGAGTTTTTTTTTTTTGTTTTTTTGGTTTTTTACTAGCTGGTAATTACCGCTACTTTTGTGTCATGTCTTTAGTTTTGTCGCCACCGGTGCGGGAGGCGTCTTTTATTAAAATTAGGTTTGATGGCACGTGCAAAAGACACACGTGTAAATTTAGGCACGTGCGAGACAGGTGTCTTATAAAAAAAAAAAACTGACATAAAAAGAACTCATGAAAACACATGAGTATTGAGTAGCATGTGTGAAAGTTACTCAACATATTATAGTTAACAATTTTATGTGAATTTGGGTCCTTTATATATATATATATATAATTTATTACATATGCATTTAATTTAGTGACCAGTGTTGAAATCTAGCATGGTTATCTCGAGATCTCCTTTTCTTCTCAACATATAAAATTTAGATGCAATAGTGTACAAGTAATATACACACCATTTTTTTCACAATAAATTCTAACGAAAGTCGAGACGGATCGATAGTAAATTGTTAACATTCACACCGATAGGATTATGAATTCAAATCTTATATCATTTTTCTAACCTCAATTGTGAGATTTTGATTAATTGTATGCAAAATCTATTTATTGAAAAATACATCTAAACCTCTTTCATAACAAACACTTTTAACAATAACTTTTATGATACTTTGACTATTTAAAAAATTTTGGTGTTGATTTCTAATTAAGTGTACTATTAATGGAATAAACATAGACTTCAACTAAACTTTAACCAAAAATTTCAATGTTTTCCATATGAATGCTAGCTAGATACTAAAATCTTTTAACAAAATTTCCATTTTTTTTTTTTACTAATAAAAGAACCTCTAGTTCATGCATCCACCGAAAAAATCTACCACGCATGGGTGATGCACCATGTATTCCCACTATACGATCGTTACATGTGGCGTAGATGTATGATGCACCAATATATGCCACGTGGTAAAAATGCTTGGTGTATCCGATGATTTTCCTACATCTAGGACCATATGGATAGGATCAAGTACTTTGTGGGACCAAGCTCAACAAGTACAGTCATAAATGATAAAGCGTGCATCATTTACTGTTTTCATCAGTTACAGTAGTAAACTTCACAATAAAGCCTTCCCAATTTTCAACACAAGTGAGTGAGATCAAAGTTTCTTGATTCTGTTTATCGATTAACAGTAAATGTTGAATTAACTACAAATTATTTAAAGCAAAATTTAAAAACATATGAGTCATGACTCATCACCCCAAAAAATAATAATAACTGTCTCTTTTTTCCAAAGTTGGTTCACTCTTGCATTATTTAAGAAGTAGCCAAAGAGAGCTCCAAAGCAGAGAGAAAGGAAAAAAAAAATATGGTTTCCAAAGCTCTCTTCTTCTTTGCTTTGCTGTCCTTCTCAGCTGTGTCTCTCAGGCCAGCTTCTGCTGAAAATGATGAGGACCCTGGTCTTATGATGAGCTTCTACAGAGATACATGCCCTCAAGCTGAGGACATTATCAAAGAACAAGTCAAGTTGCTTTACAAGCGCCACAAGAACACTGCATTCTCTTGGTTGAGAAACATCTTCCATGACTGTGCTGTTCAGGTAAATTTTTTCACTTTCATTTCTGTCTCTCTTTTGTTTCTTGTAAAGATTTGCATGTTTTCTGATGTGTTTTGTGTTTGTTGTTGTGTGCTCAAAGTCATGTGATGCTTCACTGCTGTTGGACTCAACAAGGAGAAGCTTGTCTGAGAAGGAAACAGACAGGAGCTTTGGGATGAGAAACTTCAGGTACATTGAGACCATCAAAGAAGCTGTTGAGAGAGAGTGTCCTGGAGTTGTCTCCTGTTCTGATATCCTTGTGTTGTCTGCTAGAGATGGCATTGTTGCTGTAATTTCCTTGCAACTCTAATCTTGTTTTTGCCATAATTGTACATTTTTACTAGCTTTTTTTCTTCTACTTTCTTGATTTACTCTATTTAGTAGTACTTGACACTGTATTTGGAAGTGGACAGCCTAATTTTCTGAATTTGCAACCATAAAAGTCTTTTTAAACTTGTGAAGCTCACTCCAAATTTGTACTAAAACTTGTGAAGCTAGGAGGTCCTTACATTCCTCTAAAGACTGGAAGAAGAGATGGCAGGAAGAGTAGAGCAGATATACTTGAAGAATACCTCCCTGATCACAATGAGAGCATGTCTGTTGTCCTTGACAGGTTTTCAGCCATTGGTATTGACACCCCTGGTGTTGTTGCTCTGCTAGGTACATACATACTCTTTGATCTCATCCTAATCCACCTTATCATGTATGAATGCATGGATGCATGGATGCATGTATGTGTTCATATAATTATATGTAGAGAGTCCTTATCTGGTACGAGAATCCTACGTATATAGTGGGCTATCTAACGTTAAAGAATGACATGGTCACTTTTAAGAGAGCGTGCACTCTATAACGTTACTTATATAGCCCACCAAGTAACGTTACAGTGATAGTCACTTTTAGTAGATCACTCTATAAGGTTACTTATATAGCCCAGCAAGTAACGTTACCAAGTCGATCTTGCACGTTTTCTGTGGGATTCCTATTCCTGCACCTCTTATTATTCATTTATGTTTGGCTTAATGTTTACATAATTGTGTGACTCAGGAGCTCACAGTGTTGGAAGAACCCACTGCGTGAAGTTGGTGCACAGATTGTACCCAGAGGTTGATCCAGCTTTCAACCCTGACCATATTGACCACATGCTCCACAAGTGTCCTGACCCAATCCCAGACCCAAAGTCTGTGCAGTATGTGAGAAATGACCGTGGCACGCCCATGGTTCTAGACAACAACTACTACAGGAACATTTTGGACAACAAGGGCTTGATGTTGGTGGATCACCAACTAGCTGTAGACAAGAGGACTAAGCCATATGTGAAGAAAATGGCCAAGAGCCAAGACTACTTCTTCAAGGAGTTTTCAAGAGCCATTACTATACTCTCTGAGAACAACCCTCTCACGGGTACAAATGGTGAGATCAGGAAGCAGTGCAATCTTTCCAACAGGCTGCACTAGAAGAAGCTGTGACTGTGAGTGACTTAAATTATCTTTCCTTGGGTTCTATGATGAAGGAGAGAGGAGTGTGATAATAGCAACAAATAAGATGGTGGTATTTTCTAGATGGGTTTGTTTTTAGTGGGCAGTCACTGCTACGTTTAATTACATGTACTGTTTTTTTTAGCTTAGCTTTCTCTTTTTCCTTTTTTCCTGTTGTTGTGAGGTTAATCTTTAGTGATGGGTATGGTGGAAGTTGAATTTTGGATGTATGTATGTAGGGATGTATGGATGGAGGGGATGGTGTATGCATAGTGCATGAGCTACAATGATAATAATATTATGATTCATGCTCTACAAGCTTCTCTTTGACAACATATTTAATTTGTATTGGAATTCAATGAAAAAGACACCACCCCAAGCAGAAGGTGATAGAATCATCACAAAGTAGTGCCCCACTTCTTGTCCCTAAAGTTAACTAAAGGTACAGTGGCATAATAAAAGTAAAGCCATGACATTCAAATATATATATATCACTGTAAAAGTAATATATATATATATATATATATATATATAAATTTTATGGAAGGATAAAGAAATAGATGGAAATAGAAAAGGATAAGATTCCTTTATGTAAGCAGATATAGCTTTATATGCATATATGCATATTATGCACTAAATAATTATCTTTTGGTAGGTGGAGTTGCATATATAAATGCTGTGCAGACAGAGAAGTGTATTTTTTTTTTTTTTTTAAATGTTGCTAAACTCACAAACACATGCACACAAGAGGAGAGACTCTGTGAGTAAGCCAGACAGATTACTTAGAGATTTGCAGGTTTGCACACAGCACACAGCACACAGCACACAGCACACAGCACACACAAGCTACCTAGTGTGGTTTTTGCAATAGAATTCAAATATAAACCATACCTCCTCGGATCCTGATGTGGGCAGAGTTCGATCCTAAGACTTCTTATATAACTATAAAAGATCTCCATGTTAAGCTTCCAGTCTGTATGCTGAGGTTAAGATGTATCAATAAACAGTAGTAATAAACATCCGAATTCCAGGGGATAATGAAAAACACAATCCATTGAACTTGAACACTTAAACAGAAGTGAATCCATTAATAATCATAGAAACTCAGAGAGCTAAAGCTTATATCATCACTGGCATTTCCGAAATTCGACCTACTGATGTTATCTAACAGTAACATTTGCATTTTGTATGTTCAAACCAATCGATTATCAAAACAATTGTGCAAGCAAATTTTAAGAATCTTGTATCCGGGAACTAATAACTTTGTTTTGATGATCATAAAGACCGGCTTAGTAGCAATTGATGAAGACAGAAAGATGACATTATGATATATATATATATATATATATATATATAATCAGATGTTTCAAGTAAATACTCTTCAGACTACTCAAAATTTTATCTCATTAAGAACTAATTAAGAGAAAGAAATTACACTTTTGTGTTTGTCAGAGCATGTACAGGACATGCATGAACTTGTAAGTTACATACCGGCTGCGTGGAAGAGGAACAGATGCTTTAGCATCTTAATATTACTTTCCAGAAACGTTCATTTACAAAAATTTCATATGTCCAGCTGCTGTATAGCATCACTTGCAGCTTGCTAATGCTTCTTTTGGCTCGGAACTGCTTGAAGTGCCGTCATAGTAGCTATCAGCCTCCTCCGATGCAACATTATTCTTTCCACTGCCTTCTACCATCTTGAGGATAAAAGGACTGCAGGATGGATGATAACTATAGGGCTGTGGATGGATCGAGATATAGTTTGTAGTTGATGGAAATGATTGGTAACCATAGGCAGTTGGGAAAGGACCGGGTGGAAATGCATTTGGTGGAGGCCAATACATCATAAGCATGAAAGTATTTGCTGGCTGCGGTGGGAATATATGATAGGGGGATTGATTACGGTAGGTTACATTGCTACCAGAATTGGTGATCACTTGGTTTGAGACTAGTGGTGTATCTGCATGAGTCCGAGATGGCATGGATTGAAATGTTACTGCCATTGAGTTTGAATAGAGGCGTAACCCATCGGCCCAAACTGGGAAGTGAGGCACGGAACTTGAAGGTGTAGACTGTTGAGTTGAGGATCTTGGCAACTTATGAGGCCTGGTAGTGGAGTTTGCTTGCTTCCTGACCTTTGATTTAGTTGAAGCCGTCTTCTCAGTCAACTGCTGAAAACTAGGACTGAGCTGCTGAAAGAGTGGGAAAGTTGCAAATTGAGAAACTGTTGTAATGAAATCCAAAAGAAGTTTGATGTTTTAGATAAGAATATTGCACAAATGGGTATAGTGGCATATCATGAATTGCCAAATATTAAAAGGTCGGCAAGATTGGCAAGATTACCATCAAAATGATACAAGCCTCATCCGAAGGCATTGATGTGCTCATTTTTTTAGTTTTCATAACTGGCTAGGTAAAATGGTATATCTCTCCTCTGTGATCATGGAAATGCCATAATTGTCTCTCTTTTGTGCAGAATCACTTTCATATCCTCATCAAGATTCATAATTAACTTATAAATTTTGTAATACACCATAGAAAAATTTAACGGATTACTCTAATGTAAAAGCGGGTGTACAATATTTGAACTTACCGTGTCAGGATTTGTTAGATGAGGAAGAAACAACTCCTCCCTTTCAGCATCTTCATCTGTCCTGCGATATATAGAAGGTTGTGTGTAAGTTCTTACAACTCTTGAAGTTCTGCTGCTAAGATTATGTTGGTTATTAAGTAGAGAGACGATGAGCAAAGAAGAAATGAGTAGATTAAAACTCACATCTATTGCCAAGATATTACATATAAAGCTACGAAAATATTTACAATTATGCTATGTATGCTTATAAGATAATGGCTTGACATACATGTCTAAAATGCAATGCCATTCTATAAAATACATGTCTAAAATATCTTTAGCTTTATGTACCTGTAGAATTTTTGTAGCAAATCTAAAATTTCGGTATTTTATTTCCCTTTGCACCAGGTCATCAGGAAAACCGGCCATGAACAAAAGAGTGATGCCCAAGGCCTTGAAGAAGAAGCTCCCACTGCGAACACGGACTAGCATTGCCATTCGGCACATAACTGGCCCAAAAGATTTCAGCTTGTTTCTTCCCATCCGCTGCCTGACATATCTGAAAAAATTAGCACAGACATTTGATTATTAGGCTAATTGAATGGTGCTTATCACTAACACTTGCAAGCAAAATTTTGAAAATAAAACCTTTTTGAACAGAGAAGATGGTAAAGTTTGTTTCAATAATCAATAAAAATCACAATAGTTTAAGACATGAACTGGAAAGTCCTCAGCTGCTCCACTCGGTTTTTGGACACATAAGAATGCAATTGTTACAAAAGAATTGATTGTGATACGATCACCACCTATCAAATCAGTAGTTGTTATAGCACTTACTCATTTTGGCGAAGATTTCTTGTTCTTCCACCGTACTTAATGCACAAAAACAAGCATGAGAGGAAGCTAGAATCGGACGGACGCATAGCATTTTCCTCCTCAAGTATTTGAAGAGGGCAGAGTGTTGGGTTCTGTCTATTTGGATAGAAAACCTTCCTCCGAACCTAATGCACAAAAACAAGCATGAGGAGTAGCTAGAATCGGATGGACATAGCCTTTTCCTCCTTAAGTATTTGAACAGGGTACAGTGTCGGGTTCTGTCTATTTGGATATAAAACCTTCCTCCGAACTCCAGGATTCTCATATAGCACATGCTCCTGATAATAAATGAATTGAGTAACTGTTTTATTGATGAACAATGTAAGACAAAGGATACATGAAAATCAAAATTTAACCCATCTCTTAATAATCATAGAAAGACATAATCTGAAAATATTCAGGATTAGTCTACAAGGAAACGGATCACCTCCTTATGTCCAGTGTTCAAAGTTAGTCACATACAATCATTTTCATCGCAAGTTGCCACTATCGCTTTTTTCTCAAGCAAATAACAGGCGACTGTATAGAACCACACTGAGGATTCAAGAATTCATTTGGTTGAACAAATTTCTTATATGTGGAGGAATTTGATTTCAAATGTTAGATTCTTTACACAACTTGAATATTTGTCACCAGGAGCATACAGCAGCAATGATGAAAATGGAAAAAGTAACACCAATCTTGACACTGCAATGCTCAAATATTTATCAAGTTCGAAGCAAATATAACACTAACCATAACAAGGATGTTAAAAAAAGAAGTATTGCAAAATAAAGTTTCCTACCCCAGGGTTCTCTGAAGACACATACGATTCCCCCTTCCTTAAAATGCTAAAATGGCTGAAATCTAACTCGTATATATCTTCACATCCATGCCTTATGCCTAGAGATGCAAAAACTATGATTTTTCTGATGGTGTGGGACTGATAATTTTTCAACAAAAGGGGTTCGGATTCCAGCATTCTCTTTACTTCTTTTGGACAGAAAGCCACCTTCGAGGGCTTTTTATTCGCTAATATGCTTCCCGTTCCTGTATGACAAATCTCTTTCCAAGAAATAAGAACTTCTGGTTGCTTGTACTCTCCAATCTTTATATCTTCTTTTGCTTCCTGTTTGTTGAGATCACCATTTGTTACTTGGCTTGCATTTGGAACTATTGACTCATTCTGATTATAAAAAAATTTATCCGAACATGGTAGCATTTCGGGATCAAAACCTTCTTGATCATGAAGCTGTTCTTTTAGTTCAATATTAGAACTTATTACATTCTCATTAATTTCCTTATTTTTAAGGTCTGCACTAGTGTCATGATCTTCTTCATAACAATCATCAGTTTCATCAGTATCATCACAATCTACAGCAGATTCACCATCTTTGAGTTTATCAAAATGCAAAAACTGTGTCTCATCCAGTTGACTAGCCGGTCCTCTAGATTTACATCTACGGGCGAATGCATCTTTCATGCTTTGTTGTCTTTGAAGGGACCATTTCACTTCTATCATATTTCCATCTTGAGTTCTATCCTTACTTGTGTCTGTCTTCTGTCTTTTGAACTTCCTGATGTACCTTTCGGTTGCATTCAGACAGCTGCCCTGAGATAGAACACAAGAGGAGCCATTGTTGATAATTATGGGAAACTAATTTGAGAAGATAAAGAATGTAAATACACTATCTAAATATATCGAATGTCTATCACGTAAAAAAATTTAGAGATCGCTAATGTGTATAAGAAAATGAAATATTCCATGTTCAAAAGTAATGATGCAAGCATTGAATACGTTACCTTTCTGGGGTACTGTATTGGTAGCCGATAGAGGAGGAGGAGATACTTATCCTTCTTGTGATGTTGGCGGCTGAGGTTTTGGTGAAGGTTGTGATGGTGTTGGTGCTTTCGCTGCTGGGTCGCTGTAGAAATGAGCAATCTCGTACCTAAAGTTACAACTTGGTGAAACAACTCTACCTCCTTGCCTTCCCTGGCAACACCTTGGAAGCTAACCGATGGCTGGATAGGCAGTCGCTGCATTCCTTGTCATAGAACCATCTTGGTAGCTCAAATTCCATGACAAAGTATCCGAATCTCTGATAGAATTTTCTTTAATGACAGACTTGAGAAGAATTGGACCTTTAATTTCCTTCTCATCTAGCATCCTCAAAGTTCCACTCATAGTATATATTCTTAGCTTGCTCATTCTTATAAATATTGTCCTTTTAGAGAGTAGATGTGCTGCTGACTACACAGATAGATACAAAATCAAAAATTCTATATGAAATGAAGCAAAAAGATGGGGGTTTTTTTTTATTTTTTTATACACCCACCTCCTCTCTCATCTCCTTCTTCATTACCAAGTTCTAACAGTGTCTTCAACCATGAAAATGAATCCACTTCTTCTTCTTTTGTTATTGATATCTGTAGCTGTCGTTGTCTTCATTACAGGTCTTCTCCATTTTCTTGTAAAGAGATCATCTTCTTCTTTAACGCATATACAGTATAAAGTTTACAAAGAGAAATGCAACTATGAAACTTAATTTCATACTTATTATTTATAGTTGATAAACTTCTGATTTGAAGTAATTTGAAAAAATTCTATAAAAGGAGGAAACTTTTTGATTGGAAACTTAGAATGGAGTAATTTGAAGCTCAAAAAGTCTTGAAAGATATACACAAATCAAAATGCAGACACAGATTAATGACATTACTTGAAAAAACAATTACCTGGGCAGTAATTGTTCCCAATCGATGAATTTTGATTGTTGATCGTCGCCGCCGTCGTTGGATCACCGAGTTTCTCGCAGAGCCTCCATTTTTGGATTTTGATTTTCTTCTCCAACCAAAACGAAGAAGAAAATGACAAGTAAAAAAATGGGTCAAGAAACCATTTTCTTGGAATTAAAAATTGCTGACGTTTATGAACACGTCATCAATAACGGATAACATGTCAAGACAAGTCATCATGTAGTGGTGACGTGTGTGGGCACAAGGCCGACGAGATCTACCACGTCATCATACAATTGCCGGTGTGGTTAGACTAGAGATGCACATTTAGGGAATGAGGATAGATATAGGACCCCCCATCCCCATCCTCATCCCCACTTCCCAGACACCCCCCCCCCCCCCCCCCCATTTGGAGAAAATGGGGATGGGGAATTTTGGGGGAGGTATATCCATCCCCAACCCCAGTTCCCATTTTTTCCCCGTTTTTTCCCCTTTTTTTCCGTTTCCCCATTTCACTGTTTCCACATTCTCCCGTTTGATTAAAAATTAAAAATAAAAAAATAAAAAAATAAATTTCATTGCAAATACAAACTAAAATCCATTAATGCATTACAAATACATAATAAAATCATAAAGTATGCATTACAAATAAATAATAAAATCATAAAGTATTACATAATATATTTATTTATTTATATATGTTTTGGGAGAAATGGGGAAATGGGGATGGGGGGAGGTCACCCCACCCCTATCCCCATTTCAATATATTTATGAGGGAAATGGGGATGCCCCCCATCTCCATCCCCATTTCAATTTGGGGATGATTTTCATCCTTCATCCCCACCCCATCTCCATTTTTCCTCAAAAAAAAATTTCCAAATGGGAATAGGGACGTGGGGATTTAAGGATCCGGAGGAAAATGTGCATCTTTAGGTCAGACATGTCAGCAAATCTAGTGACATGTCTGATCACGTTATTGAATCTGTAGACGTTACTGAACACATCATCCAATCCACACTGACATCAGCCTTTCAGTGTGACGTGCCCTAACGGTCAGCACAAGTAGCTGACCTTGTATGACACGTCAGTTATTACTTGATTGCATGGAGAGTCAGTCAACGAAGCCATTGTTGGACTCGACTAGAGAATCCAACAAACCCTAAAAATCATTAAAATCAAATGAAAAAGGAAGACGACAACAACGAACAAAAAGCGAAATACATATGGACCTTAATTACTTTATTATATACAGACTTGTTTGAGTGATTACCGATTAGTGAGCATTTATAAGTTACAACAAATATTAAGATAATCTACGGTGATGCTCAGATTCCACATTGATTCAAAAAGCAAACCATGTTTGCATATATCATATATTATGTTGCACGGACTCGGCGACACGACACGGTACGATACGGGAACACATCAAATCTCCAAAAACTAGGATACAGATACGGCAGGACATGACAATTAAAATAATATATTTTCATATTTAAAAAAATAATATATAAAAAGATAATTCAATAAAACACAAGCAACAAGTTTATAAAATTCAATGGCATTAAAAACAAACATAAACATGGTCACATATTACATATTCCAAAATCCAAACGAAACATAAAAACCCAACATAAAACATGTTCTTCAAGCCTAGTTCACTTGATTAACATTGTCATTACTAATCAGAACTAGATAAAACGCGTTCTAATTGTGGTTCATCAAGGGAAAGATCTGCAATCTCAAGCATCATTGCATTTTCCATCCCCATAGAATCAAAACCATCCCCTCCAACATCCCACAGTTGAGACACACCTTCATTGTATGTTGGGGTTCTCGTTGATAAAAGACGAAGATTAGTATGCACAAATACCAAATCTTCAGCTCTTTACGGTGTTATCTTGTTCCTTCTCATAGAATATATGAAATTATTGGTGCTCCGATTTCTTTTACAACACGAGGATGAACAAAGTTGCCCAAGTAACTTAAAAACTATGTCTTAGAGAGATTTTATGGAACTTCCATGAATACCCCACCACACCTCAGGAGAAAAAAAAACTTCTATCACGAATATAATTAGATCATGCAAAATCTTTTAAGAACATCGAAAAATTAGCAAGTTCTTCGTTGACTTTTCTTCATTTCGTGTCATTAAGGAAATATCTCTCAATGCATTTTTTTTTTGTTTCCCTAATAATCTCAAAGTGTTGGTGTGGAGGAACACGGCCGGGAACCTCCTGAAGCCATTGTTAACTATAATACCTAGAATTAAAGTAAAAACAAATCATAAAAATATAATATTAAAAGCAAAATAGAATTTTTTTTATTAAAGTGTAAAAATTAAAGATGTTAAAGAACAATACCTAGGATTTAAAGAATGTGCCAAGCAATGAAGCAGTGTACTGCTTTTGGTCCATCGATCCACCAAAATACCATGCACTACATCAAAGAACCTTGATGCATCATGAAGTTGCCTCCGTTCTTGCCTAAATATAATAATCTTCACTTTTTCTATCATAGAATCCCACCACTCATAAACCAAGTGAAGACAATGTGTGTCTGTGTCGGTCATCCGAAGCATCTCATAAATGGGAGCCATGAAGTCAAGTATATAGTCAATGTCAAGCCAAAACAATTCATTTAATAAATTTTCCTTGATAGTACTCGCATTCTCAACATCACCTTCTTATACATATCTCATTTCTCATTAATCACCATTTGTAGTAAAGCTTGCTTTATTTCCTTAAATCTCTTCAACATCACAACTGTAGAAGCAACACGAGTATCGGCAACCGCTAACAACTTCAATTTGGAATGATCATTAAACATAATCAATCTCATACTATGGTTCATAATAAATTTTTTTATGAACCAAGCATCACTAGAAACCTTTGGAATCCAACCACAAACTTCCATCACATCATCATATTTTTGATGTGCCGATGGTGAACAAATGTTCATCAAAGCAAGATTGAGGGTATAGACTACATATGGTGTCCAAAAAATTTGGGGAAATTTGGCCTCAACAAGAAGTCCGGCTGCCTTAGAATTTGCGGCATTATCAGTGATTACTTGCACCACATTTTGTGGACCAATTTCTCTAATGGAGTCCGTATTAGCAATAAAATGATTGTTCTTGACCTCTCCTTCACAATTTACAGCCTTCAAGAACATTGGTCCAATCTCACAAGCAGCCATAATGTTAATAAGTGGTCTTCGTTGAGAATCTGACCATCCATCACTGCATACACTCACATTTTTTACCGTCCAAGAATCTTTAATTGGATCTAACAACCGTTCAATGTTAACTTTCTCCTTCTGGAGAATTGTAATTCTTAATGAGTTGTAACCCGGAGGGAGATAACCCGGAATTGGATTACTACAAGAACTTTTGAAGGCATTTACATAATGCGGATTTCTTGCAAAATGAAATGACAAGCCACCCGCGTAAAACATTCTTGCAATTTCACTGTCTAGTTGTTCTCTAGCACCAATATTAAAAGCCTTCTCAATAGCTCCACTCACTCCTTTCCTCTTCTTTGGATCCAATCCATAAAGACCACTAACGGATGTGGAAAACGAACCAATGGTGGAGAGTAAAGGAACTAGCCTAGGTAAAGATTGTTTCACCCTTAACTCAGCTTCATCCACTACTCGTTGCATTTCCAATAAATTAGCATTCGTAACTTTAGAACAACTTGCAATCCAACATTCTTTTACTTTTAACAAATTACACTCCACTCTATAATACTATCTTTTGTAAGTAAACTGGAAAAAGTTGCACTTCAATGGAATATTCCCCCCACCTTTACCAACTCTCTCAACCTTTGTAACATACTTCCACAATGGAGTTTGATCATTTTCGGTTTCAACGGTATTAGCAAAGGGAGTGGCAATAGAATCTGAAGAATTTCGTGGTTCATCACTCATACTCATTTTTTGAACAAAAATAAATTTCAACACTAAGCACCAAACAAAGAAGAAGCAATCCAAAAAAGATACAGAAAAACAAAACAACAAAACCAGACTGTCAGAAAAAAATCCTAGCAAGACACTCAATAGATTAGTAAATACCAATAATGTTAACATATTTATAATTCATTATACTATGTTAACTCTTATTGGCAGTAATGTATTCTTAGTATTTATAATATCTAATAAGTACCATACAAAGAAAAAGCAAGCCAAAAGAGAAGCAAGTCAAAAAAGTTGTATTGTAACAATATTTATAAAAATACATAACAAGTTAACAACATTTCTTAATGTATTCTTAATATTTATAATGTTAACACTTAACACAACTCAAAAGATTGTTAAATGTACTCATTCTCTCATTCAGTCCAGTGGTGATTTTATGACCACTCAGTCCACTCTTTGTGTCATTCTCTAAATGTGATTTCTATATTACATTTTACAAGTCAACAACAATTTACAAATTATACATTTACACAAGCACTTGAACAAAACCATTTTTTCTTCTCTCATTCAGTCCATTATTTTTTTCTTCTCTCTTAATAGAAAACCCATTTAGAAGAGAACAATTGATAAAAAAAAAACAAAAATTAGCTCTAGGTTTTTAACAAAAATTAATGGATTTTTAACAGAACACAAACACTTGGAAGTTGGAATTTTGGATGCAAGGAGAACTGGAGAGAGAAGCATTTTGAACAAAAATACTTGTTGAAGAATAAAGACTTGAAGACAGAGTTCTGGGCGTCGCTGTCGGTTCTTCTTCGTCGGCATTGCCGTCACCATCGGCATCCTCTTCTCTTTTCTTCTTTCTTATTTTCTTCTTTTCTTCTTTTCTTCTTTTCTCTCTATCTCTGATTCTCTGTTTTGTTTTTCCAATTTTTTCAAACCGTGGTAGTAGGCTAGTAGCAAAAGTTATAAAACCCTAAAATTATAATTTTAAAAAGTTTGGATTTGACCCATAATATTTTAAAAGTTTATAATTTGACCCCAGTTTTTCAAATAATAATTGCAAAGTTGCCCCTGCCATGTCTTTGACCGTGTCACGCCGTGTACCCCTCGTTGATCGCCGAAAAATTTAACGGACACACTTTTGGCCATGTCAGACACGTGTCCAAAGTGTGTCTGACACGGACACGTGTCCAAAGTGTGTCTGACACGGACACGTGTCTGACATTCACCCTAGCCAGAAATAGGCGTATCCGTGCTTCATAGGTCATTCATGAGACATCATCATCATCACATGAGTATTATTCTGGGTTCTATTGTCACGAAATGATGTTACTATGATCACGATAGAATTCCAGGGTTGATGATGTTGAGTTTTTGAAGATTTTGGTGTTGGAAGTTATCATCTTGTGCTCTAATATGTTATTGTGTACTGGTTAAATTGTAAAATAGTCAGAAGCCAAAAGAAACATAGTTGTATCATTTTTCATGTTTATTCAAAGAGTTGTCAGAGAATTTTGAGGTATGCAATGTCGAATATGAGCATCAATTAGGATTCATGAACATATATGATATGTGAAGCACGAACACGCCTATTTTTGGCTGGGGTGCATGTCGGACACGGCCGGACACGTGTTTGACAAGGCCAAAAGCGTGTCCGTTGAATTTTTCAGCAGTCAACGAGGGGGACAGGTGGGGGACATGGTCATGACACGGCAGGACATGGTCAAAGACACGGCAGGGGTAGTTTTGCAATCATTATTTGAAAAAATGGGTCAAATTATAAACTTTTAAAATATTTTGGGTCAAATCCAAATTTTTTAAAATTATAATTTTAGGGTTTTATAACTTTTGCTACTAGCCTACTACTGTCGTTTAAAAAAATTGGAAAAACAAAATAAAGAATCAGAGGTAGAGAGAAGAGAAGAAAAAAAGAAAAAAAGAAAAGAGGAAGAAGGAAAGAGAAGAGGGGGCTAACTGTGACGCTGACGCCGACGAAGAGGAACCGACTGGCGACGCCCAGAACTCTGTCTTCAAGTCTTCATTCTTCAACATATATTTTTGTTCAAAATGCTTCTCTCTCTCTAGTTCTCCTTGCATCCAAGATTCCAACTTCCAAGTGCTTGTGTTCTGTTAAAAACCCATTAATTTTTGTTGAAAACCTAAAGCTAACTTTTGTTTTTTTTAATCAATTGTTCTCTTCTAAATGAGTTTTCTATTGAGAGAGAAGAAAAAAAATAATGGATTGAATGAGAGAAGAAAAAATGGTTTTGTTCAAGTGCTTGTGTAAATGTGTAATTTGTAAATTGTTGTTGACTAGTAAAATGTAATATAGAAAGCACATTTAGAGAATGACACAATGAGTGGACTAAGTGGTCATAAAATCACCACTGGACCGAATGAGAGAATGAGTACATTTAATAATCTTTTGAGTTGTGTTAAGTGTTAACATTATAAATAATAAGAATACATTAAGAAATGTTGTTAACTTGTTATGTATTTTTATAAATATTGTTATATTGCAACTGTTTTGGCTTGCTTCTTCTTCGGCTGGTACTTATTAGTTATTATAAATACTAAGAATACATTACTGCCAATAAGAGTTAACATAGTATTATGAATTATAAATATGTTAACATTATTGGTATTTACCAATCTTTTGAGTGTCTTACTCGGATTTTGTTGTGGCTGCCTAGCTTTGTTGTTTTGTTTTTCTGTATCTTTTTTGGATTGCTTCTTATTTGTTTGGTACTTAGTGTTGAAATTTATTTTTGTTCAGAAAATGAGCATAGGTGATGTACCACGAAATTCTTCAGATTCTATTGCCACTCCCTCTGCTAATACCGTTGAAACCGAAAATGATCAAACTTCATTGTGGAAGTATGTTACAAAGGTTGAGAGAGTTGGGAAAGGTGGGGGGAATATTCCATTGAAGTGCAACTTTTTCCAGTTTACTTACAAATGATAGTATTATAGAGTGGAGTGTAATTTGTTAAAAGTAAAAAGATGTGGGATTGCAAGTTGTTCTAAAGTTACGAATGCTAATTTATTGGAAATGTAACGAGTAGTGGATGGAGCTGAGTTAAGGGTGAAACAATCTTTACCTAGGCTAGTTCCTTTACTCTCCACCATTGGTTCGTTTTCCACATCCGTTAGTGGTCTTTATGGATTGGATCCAAAGAAAAGGAAATGAGTGAGAGGAGCTATTGAGAAGGCTTTCAATATTGGTGCTAGAGAACAACTAGACAGTGAAATTGCAAGAATGTTTTACACAAGTGGGTTGTCATTTCACTCTGCAAGAAATCCGCATTATGTAAATGTCTTCCAAAGTGTTTGTAGCAATCCAATTCCGGGTCATCTCTTTTAGGGTTACAACTCATTAAGAACTACAATTCTTCGGAAAGAGAAAGCTAACATTGAGCGGTTGTTAGATCCAATTAATGATTCTTGGACTGTAAAAGGTGTAATGTATGCAGTGATGGATGGTCAGATTCTCAACGAAAACTACTTATTAACATTATGGCTGCTTGTGAGATTGGACCAATGTTCTTGAAGGCTGTAAACTGTGAAGGAGAGGTCCAGGACAAGCATTTTATTGCTAACTTGCTTACGGACTCCATTAGAGAAATTGGTCCACAAAATGCGGTGCAAGTAATCACACTGATAATGCCGCAAATTGTTAGGCAGCTGGACTTCTTGTTGAGGCCAAATTTTCTCACGTTTTTTTGGACACTCTGTGTAGTCCATACCCTCAATCTTTCTTTGAAAAACATTTGTTCACCATTGGCACATCCAAAATATGATGATGTGATGGAAGTTTGTGGTTAGAGTCCAAAGGTTTCTAGTGATGCTTGATTCATAAAAAAAATTATTATGAACCATAGTATGAGATTGGCTATGTTTAATGATCATTCCAAATTGAAGTTGTTAGCGGTTGCCGATACTCGTTTTTCTTTTACAGTTGTGATGTTGAAGAGATTTAAGGAAATAAAGCATGCCTTACAACAAATAGTGATTAGTGAGAAATGGGATATGTATAAGGAATATGATGTTGAGAAGGCGAGTACTATCAAGGAAAAGTTATTAAATGAATTGTTTTGGCTTGACATTGACTATATACTTGACTTTACGGCTCCCATTTATGAGATGCTTCGGATGACCGAGACGGACACACCTTGTTTTCACTTGGTTTATGAGTGGTGGGATTTTATGATATAAAAAGTGAAGATTGTTATATTTAGACAAGAACGGAGGAAACTTCATGATGCATCAAGGTTCTTTGATGTAGTGCATGGGATTTTGGTGGATCGATGGACCAAAAGTAGTACACCGCTTCATTGCTTGACACATTCTTTAAATCCTAGGTATTGTTCTTTAACGTCTTTAATTTTTACACTTTACTAATTTTTCTCTATTTTGCTTTTAATATTATATTTTATGATTTGTTTTTACTCTAATTCTAAGTATTATAGGAAACAATGGCTTCAGGAGGTTGCCGGTCGTGTTCCTCCACACAAAGACTTGGAGATTACCAGGGAAAGAAAAAAATGCATTGAGAGATATTTCCCTAGTGACACAGAACAAAGAAAAGTCAATGAAGAGTTTGCTAATTTTTAGATGTTCTTAAAAGAATTTGCAGGATCTGATTCTATGCATGATAGAAGTTTTTTTTCTCCTGAGGTGTGGTGGGGTATTCAAGGAAGTTCCACAAAAACTCTCCAAGACATAGCTTTTAAGTTACTTGGGCAACCTTGTTTATCTTCATGTTGTGAAAGAAATTGGAACACCTATAATTTCATACACTCTATGAGGAGGAACAAGATAACACCGCAAAGAGCTGAAGATGTTTTATTTTGTTCTGATTAGTAGAGACAATATTAATCAAGTGAACTAGGATTGAAGAACATGTTTTATGTGGTTTTTTTATGTTTCATTTGGATTTTGGAATATGTAATATGTGATAATGTTTATGTTTGTTTTTAATGCCATTGAATTCTAGAAACTTGTTGCTTGTGTTTTATTGAATCATCTTTTTATATATTATTTTTTTAAATATAAAAATATATTATTTTAATTGCCATATCCTGCGGTGTCAGTATTCTAATTTTTTGATATTTGATGTGTCCCCGTGTCGTGTCGACTTGTCCGTGTCCTTGCAACATAGCTTATGACTGAATTCTGCATAAAAAATCCTGGTTTTGGGTGACATTCTCACTATTAGCAATTGATGAAAACAAAAAGATGGCATTACGATATTTACAGAAGATCAGATGTTTCGAGTATCAAAATCTTATCTCATTCTCATTAATGACTAATTAAGAGAGAAAATACATTTTTGTTTTTGATACAACATGTACAGGACATGCATGAACTTGTAAGTTACACACCGGCTGCATGGAAGAGGAACAAATATGCATTAGCATCGCCTATGATTCATTTACAAAAATTGCATATGTCCTGCTGTTGTGCAGCATCACTTGCAGCTTGCTAATGCTGCTTTTGGCTCAGAACTGCTTGAAGTGCTGTCAGAGTCACTATCAGCCTCCTCCGATGCAACATTGTTCTTTCCACTACCTTCTACCGTCTTGGGGATAAAAGGACTGCAGGATGGATGATAACTATAAGGCTGTGGATGGATTGAGATATAGTTTGCAGTTGATGGAAATGATCGGTAACCATATGTAGTTGGGAAAGGACCGGGTGGAAATGCATTTGGTGGAGGCCAATATATCATAGGCATGAAAGTATTTGCTGGCTGCGGTGGGAATATATGATATGGGGATTGATTATGGTAGGATAAATTAGTACCAGAATTAGTGATCACTTGGTTTGAGACTAGTGATGTATCTGCATGAGTCTGAGATGGCATGGATTGAAATGCTGCTGCCATTGCATGCGTTTGAATAGAGGTGTAACCCATCTGCCCAAACTGGGAAGGAGGCACAGAACTTGATGGTGTAGTCTGTTGAATTGAGGATCTTGACAACTTATGAGGCCTGGTAGTAGAGTTAGCTTGCTTCCTGACCTTTGATTTAGTTGAAGTTGTCTTCTCAGTCAACTGCTGAAAACTAGGACTGGCCTGCTGAAAGTGTGAGAAAGTAGCAAATTGAGAAACTGTTCTAATGAAATCCAAAAGAAGTTTGTTGAGATAATTAGGACATTGCACAGGTGGGTATAGTGATGCATATCATGAGTTGCCAAACATTGGAAGATCGGCAAGATTACCATCAACATGATACAAGCCTCATCTAAAGGCATTGATGTGTTCAATTTTTAGTTTTAAAACTGGCTAGATAAAATGAGATATCTCCTCTGTGATCACGGCAAAATGCTCAAGTGACTCGCAACACAGAGACCTAAAGTTCCATCTTTCCTTTATACATTAGGAAACACCACAATTGACTCTCTTATGTGCAGACTCACTTTCACACCCTCATCAAGATTCATAATTAAGTTATAAATTTTGTAACTACACGAGAGAACAATTTAAGAATTACTCTAATGTAAATGTGGGAGTACAATATTTGAACTTACAGTGTCAAAATTTGTTAGATGAGGAAGAAATAACTCCTCCCTTTCAGCATCTTCATCTGTCCTGCAATATATAGAAGGTTGTGTGTAGGTTCATAAAACATTTGAAGTTCTGCTGCCAAGATTACATTGGTTATTAAGTAGAGAGACGATGATCAACTAAGAAATGAGTAGATTAAAACTCACACCTATTGCCAAGATATTACATGTAAAGCTACGAAAATATTTACAATTATGCTATGTATGCTTATAAGATAAGGGCTTGACATGCATGTCTAAAATGTAATGCCATTCTATAAAATACATGTCTAAAACATCATTAGCATTATGTACCTGTAGTATTTTTGAAGCAAATCTAAATTTCGATATTTTGTTTCACTTTGCACCAAGTCATCAGGAAAACCAGCCATGAACAAAAGAGTAATGCCCAAGGCCTTGAAGAAGAAGCTCCCACTGCGAACATGGACTAGCATTGCCATTCGGCACATAACTGGCCCAAAAGATTTCAGCTTGTTTCTTCCCATCCGCTGCCTGACATATCTGAAAAAATTAGCACAGACATTTGATTATTAGGCTAATTGAATGGTGCTTATCACTAATACTTGCAAGCAAAATTTTGAAAATAAAACCTTTATGAACAGAGAAGATGGTAAAGTTTGTTTCAATAATCAATAAAAATCACAATAGTTTAAGACATGAACCGGAAAGTCCTCTGCTACTCCACTCGGTTTTTGGACACATAAGAATGCAATTGCTACAAAAGAATTGATTGTGATACGATCACCACCTATCAAATCAGTAGTTGTAACAGCACTTACTCATTTTGGGGAAGATTTCTTGTTCTTCCACCGTACTTAATGCACAAAAACAAGCATGAGGGGCAGCTAGAATCGGATGGACGCATAGCCTTTTCCTCCTCAAGTATTTGAACAGGGCACAGTGTCGGGTTCTGTCTATTTGGATAGAAAACCTTCCTCCGGACTCCAGGATTCTCATATAGGACATGCTCCTGCTAATAAATGAATTGAGTAACTGTTTTATTGATGAACAATGTAAGACGAAGGATACATGAAAAACAAAATTTAATCAATCTATTAATAGTCATTGAAAGACATATAATCTGAAAATATTCATGGTTAGTCTACAAGGAAATTAATCACCTCTGTATGTCCAGTGTTCAATGTTAGTCACATAGAATCATTTTCATCTCAAGTTGCCACTATTGCTTTGGTTGAACAAATTTCTTATATGTGGAGGAATTTGATTTCAAATGTTAAGACTCTTTACTCAACTTGAATATTTGTCACCAGGAGCAACAGCAGCAATGATGAAAATGGAAACAGTAACATCAATCTTGGCACTGCAATGCTCACATATTTATAAACTTCGAAGCAAATATAACACTTGCCATAACAAGTATGTTAAAAGAAAGAAGTATTGCAAAATAAAGTTGCTTACCCCAGGGTTCTTCGGAGACACGTACAATTCCCCCTTCTTTAAAATGCTAAAATGGCTGAAATCTAACTCGTACATATCTTCACATCCATGCCTTATGCCTAGAGATGCAAAAACTAAGATTTTTCTGATGGTGTGGGACTGAGAATTTTTCAACAAAAGGGCTTTGGATTCCAACATTCTCTTTACTTCTTTTGGACAGAAAGGCACCTTCGAAGGCTTTTTATTCACTACTATGCTTCCCGCTCCTGTATGACAAACCTCTTTCCTAGAAATAAGAACTTCTTCTGGTTGCTTGTACTCTCCAATCTTTATATCTTCTTTTGCTTTATGTTTGTTGAGATCACCATTGACTGTCTGTGTATCAGGTAGCTTGCAATCTTGAACTAGTGGCTCATTCTGATAATAAAAAAATGTGTCCGAACATGGTAGCATTTCGGGATCAAAACCTTCTTGACCATGAAGCTGTTCTTTTAGTTTATTATTACAACTTCTTACATGCTCATCAATTTCCTTATTTTTAATGTCTGCATTGGTGTCATCTTCTTCATAATAATCATCATCTTCATCATCAGTTTCATCAGTATCATCACAATCTACAGCAGATTCACCAATATCTTTGAGTTTATCAAAATGCAAAAACTGTGTCTCATCCATGCTCATCCAGTTGACTAGCCGGTCCTCTAGATTTGCATCTACGGGGCGAATGCATCTTTCATGCTTTGTTGTCTTTGATGGCACCATTTCACTTCTAATCATATTTCCATCTTGAGTTCTATCCTGACTCGTATCTGTCTTCTGTCTTTTGAACTTCCTGATGTACCTTTCGGTTGCATTCAGGCAACTGCCCTGAGATAGAACACAAGAGGGGCCATTGTTGATACTTATGGGAAACTCATTTGAGAAGATAAAGAATGTAAATACACTATTTAAATATATCGAATGCTAATCATGTAAAGAACTTTAGAGATCACTAATGTTTATAAAAAAATGAAGTACTGTAATAAATGTATGTATAATGATCAATTTTTTTCAAGACTCTCATATTTTGATATTCTGGGGTTCATTTTTTTGGATTACAAAACAAAAAAGTCAGATATAAACCAAATATAAAAGCAATATAGAGTACATGAATACAGAGAAATAATGGCATGCTTATTATAGCCTATCTAGGTCTCAAGCAAACTTGCAGTCTAATAGAAATGGTCACCAGAAAAAAACTACAAAGATCAATTTATTCTTTGGGATGTTATTTTCATGATTATCTATTAAACTTCTCAATTAGAAAGCTTTGACAGAATCCCAAAGTCTAAGCCTAAGGTTGAAAAGACAAATGCAACTTCAAACAATTACTTCTTTTTGCATGTCAATACAACTCTTTTGCTTGTATATATTGTCCCCCCATTGCCTATAAAACCGCAATAATTGTGGGGAGTCCTCTCCAGGTGGTGGGAGCCGACTTCTTCTGATTACGGGAGTAGACATCTGGCTCCTCCTATATCAACATTAACCATCCATTTCTTTCTTATCATAAATACAAATACATATACTTAGGATCAAACTAATCCTGAAATCAGTACCAACAAATTTGTTACAATAACCATTCACTTCACAAAATAATAACAAATTACATACTTTTAACTACAACACTACTGACTATTGAAGAGTTCATCAACGCCATTGCAAAGACAACAAAACAAAGTGAAAAACAAAAACACAAACATGAAGTGAGCAAAATCATACTTGTCCATTAGTTAAAAGAGATTGATGGTGGTGATGATGATGAAGATGATCTCTTTGTTGTATTTGTGCTTCAAGCAGTGATATTCTCTCCATAAGTTGTGCATTTTTCTCTCTCTCCTTCTGTAACTCAGCTGAAATCTCTGCAATAACATTGACATTGACACTGACCTCTGCTTTCACTTCTTGTTCTATTGCACACAATGCAGAATCATTCACCAAACCAGCACAAGATTGAAGCTCCACCATTGGACAACAAGTACAATACTGCTGAATATTTTCCCCCAAAAACAAAAAAACAAAAAGGTTGAAACTTTAACACAAACACTTTGTATATCACCAAAAATGATAACACCCCACTAATCAAAAACTTCAAGAAACGCTTCCACGATCAGGAAAAAAAAAGAAGGTGAAAACTTTTGAGAGGTACAAAATCAAATTCAAGTTACAAGCTAAAGCAAGCAACTTGAGATTGACATGAAGAAGAAGAAGAAAAAACGGTTGAGAGAGAGAATAAGAAGAAGAGGTCTGTAACTATAAGCAGCAATGGTGATTTGAAGAAAGAGAGCGAGAGTGGGAGAGATAGTGATCAAGAAGAAGAAAGATTTATAAGTGTTTTTTGTGTGGGGGTTTTGATTTGCGTTTCAAGTTTATGTTATTTGTTAAAATGGAAAAGAGAACGCCGAAGTCTTTAGGCATGCAATACCACGTGCGCGGTGCGCTTCTGTCTCTCCCTCTAAAAACTGTTTTCTCTTTTTTAAATCCGACATAAGTCGGGTCAGGTCTGTCGGGACCCGAAGAGATAAACCGGTTCTAAGTATAGATGGAAAAACAACTCCCCTGTAATCTATCCATCCATGGTAATCTATTCGTTACAAGTACAGTTTGGAAACATACCACCGTTACAAGTATATAGGAAGGAAAGCAACACCCCTAGTAATGTGTCTGTTACAAAGACGGTCACGAAAAAGTACTTCGTTGTAATCAATCTGTTGCAAGTACGGCCAGAAAAGCAACTCCCGAATAATGAAGATATATTTCTCTTGCACATTACTTATCGAAGAGTTTATACTTATTGGATTCACATACAAGGGTTAAAAAATAAATCAAAAAATCAGGACCTACATATTAACCCACAAAAATAATTAGGCTCTGTTCTGTAAGCGTTTTTCGTTGACTGTTTTTCGAAAAGAAAAATGAAAATGAAAACGAAAACAGAGTTTTTGGTTTTAGTTTCGAAATCCAAAAACACGTCTGGTAGCATATACTGAAAATGAAAACAGAAAAAACTCGTCTGGTAGGTTCACCAAAAAATATCAAAAATTGTATAATTTTTCTATTATTTTTTATATTGTAATTTTTTAATTTGAATAAAAGATAGGTCAATAATTCATTTCAAATAATTATCCAATAACTCATAATAACCGGATAAAATCTCTTTGATGAATTATTATGATTTTAAATTTAAAATAACTTCAAAATTCATGATTTTATGTTATTATATATATATATATTAATAAACTCTTTATGATCTGAAACAAAAACCAAAATCAAAACCTTTCAAAAGAAAAAAAGGAAAAAATAATAAAAATATATAGGAGCCGATCTGCTCTTGGAGGAGCAGATCGACGACACTAAGAAGAAAAGAAGAAGAAGGAGAAGATGAAGAGAAGCAAATCGGAGAAGATGAAGAAGATGAGATGACGAAGGGAAGAAGATATAAAGAAGATGAGATGAAGAGATGACGAAGAGAAGATGAGATGAAGAAAGAGACAACGGAGACGGTCTGGAAAAGAAAAAAAGAAAAAAAACAGTAAAAGTTTTTTCAATATATATATATATATATATATATAAAACAAAAACAAAAACAAAAACAAAAACAAAAACAAGTATTTTGTGTTTTTTAAATATTTCACTGTTAATACAGGTTTTGTTTTTCATTTTGTTTTTTGTTTTTTGTTTTTTGAAAATAATATGAAAAACAGTTAACAAACGCGAATTCAAAATCGTTTTTGAAAAACAAAAATGAAAACAGACTGAAAAACAGCTACAGAACGGGGCCTTAGTAATTTTGAAAACATCAAAAAAAAAAAACTTTCTTCAAATATACAAGTTTGAGTATATGATTGAAAACTAAATAAGAATGTCTATTTATACTTGTAAAATAGATATAGATTACTACAAGATTAAGGATGTAATTAATTTTAAATTATTATGCTTGCATTAGTTAATTAATTCATGACTTGAATTATTTATTGAAAACAGTTCACTATCTGTTTTTTCTGATTTAATAATAACATATACAGCATTACCTACTTTCAAAAGTGTTGTCCCCCATTTATAAGCAAAGCTAGGAGCATCCTAGGCACTGCTCCAATTTTATAATTTTCACTGCATTATATTATATATTTAATTAACATGTTTAAATATAACAGCTTACCTAATCTTAAGTGAACGATACCGATTTCCGGCCACACATTTTGTGTTAAATTACACATACTTAATACACAATTTCATGGATATAGTCTTCAATTTTTTAAGTCATAACTTAAATAATAACTCAACATATATAGATTTTATGTATGATATTATAAATCTAACATTCAACTATACAGATGTAACATAGGTATCAGTCTTTTAACAGAACCATCAGACACTAAACTTATCCATTTTATAACATGTTTAAATATAACAACTCACTTAACCTTAATCGAACATATTGATTTGTGATCACACATTTCACATTTAACTAGACATATTTAATATGTCCAGATTTTATGTCTGGTATAACAAGTTTTAACGTTCAACAATATATTTTCTAATAGAACCGTCATAGAAAAACACCGAAACTTATCCATTTCAAAACAAGAGTTGATCATCCATATATATTTTTGATACATGAAATATCTTCAATGTATATCTTTGGAACCAATAGATTCTATTGTCTGGAATGTCAATGGAACAGCTTTCACAGCTGTGATAGCTAGCAGTGACAGATTGTTTTTCATTAAAGAATTTGGAGAAAATAAATTAAAAATGTATAATAATTATGAAAGAAGACAGATTCCCTTCTGGTGCCTCCAATTATATCACCAAAAACTGGTGTACAAAAATCAGTGACTGAAAATTTTGTGTATGTGTGTGACTGTCTTTCTTGACAATTGAGCAATGAATTGAAGAACCCTTTTCCCAGTTAATAAAGAAAATGTGTGCATACGTGCATGTATATATAATATATCTATATGTATGTATATATATATATATATATATTGACATTGAATATGCTTAAATGGATGACAGACACAGAAGAGAAGAGTATTGTATAGTATATAGAAAAACAACCTCACGTGGAAAGGTAACTTAAATGCTTGTCTCTAATGCAATTTGTGTCAGGAGAATATGAAACTAAAACCTTGGATTCCTTTTGTTCTAATCTTAAACTAAACTAAAAGACCACTATTTTAGTATTATCTGTGTTGATGTGAATGTACAGAAACAGCCTCTTGATTGGGAGGATCAATTTCTGCATGTTCTCTGCACATTTTGATCTGGGGCAAATTAGTCTTTTCCTTTTTCATGTAATGAGTGCGCACACACAACCTCTTGATAGAGTATGCAAGTGGGGTGGTGTGGGAATTGAGAAACAAAAATGTTTTTGTTTTGTCTTGTGGAGTGTGTTTAGCAAGTTTTGGGTGATGTTAATGTATCGGTTTCACATATAATGTCTTGTCTGAAGATTTTGGTTCACATCATCTATGGATGCAAATTCCTGGGAAATGATTCATACTATTTCAATGTCACAATCTCTGCTCAGTGACAATGCTAAGATAATCTGTAACATGTGACAGGAGAGAAGAACACAATCAGCAAAGAAATTAGCACCCCATCAACAAAATCCACCATGCAAAAATACACGTTCTTTTCGTAAGTACATGATCAATTTAAAAGGTAATTCAAAGAATCAGCTCAATTCAGAAAGAAAGTGAAGAACTAGGAACATTGGGTATTTATAATTAGAGAAGAGTTCTTCAAGATATTCAACAAAGTATATGAACCATCATCATCTTTTTACAGTACTTCATGTAATAAACATGTTCTGTTCATAACTTAAATTATTCTCCAACTAACAATAAAGTTATACACGAGATTATATGAGCATTGAACATCATAAACTATAGTTCTATGCCTCGTCAATATGTACAAAAGAAACATCAATCTAGTTGAAACCGAATAGTTGCTTCAGGAAGTCTAGGCAACTCGACGATGAAATTATCTACACGAAGAGGTTTTTGACCATTATAGGGTACGAAACTTTCAATCTTGTAACCTTTTAAATAATGCCGCCAACACTTGATGATGTGAGAAGTGCAACATCTTGTATCACTATTGATCAGCTTCTCGTAAAACAACTGTGAATAAAACAAACTACAAATAATTACAAAATTAAACAACCAGTAAAGAGTGGACTCAACTCTATTTTGAGAACGAAAAAGCAGGCAGCTATATACCTTTATCAATATAACAACTATTTTCTCACAATAATAGTCCTTGAAAATAAAGGAAAAGGGATATAGCCAATTTCATTCAAACCAAAAATGCTTGGAAAACAGATCCAGAGTAAGCAATCCAAAAATGCTGCATCTTTCGAAGGGGGTACTTCTTGTACATCTATAATCAAATTCTCAACTTCACGAGGGATTGAAAGCAAACAATTTCTGAATTATAAGTGAAATTGTTAATACGCAATTTATAGACATGAAATTGACAGACATGCTTAACTCTTTAACTTGATGAGCAACTCCAATAAATACTTGTTTTATACATTTGAACCAAGTAAGAACAGCAAGCTCACAATCAAAATCAGGATCGATAATAAATTTGAGCTTGCATGAGCATGGAGGTGGAACAATTATTGACCAAACACTCAGATAATCACACTCAGAGCTAAAAGGAAATTGAATTTGGAGCATCAACATCAATATCCATCCAATTCAGAACAGTAAAGAATCTGTAAATCCTTGAGCCGTTTACTTGAAAATTCAAATTCTGTAAGATCCACACAATATATCCTGTATAATCAGTTTCTCTAGCAAAGGGATTTTTGAGATAAGGTCAAGAATTTCTCTGTCTACTTTCCATAACTTCAAAGAGTTTAAATATATCAATCAGGCATGATGTTTCCAGATTTATAAGGGTGCATTGTTGAAGACTTGGTGCAACTATCTCAATACTTTCAAGTTCATTGTTTCCATCAATTGTCAAGGTCTTCAGTTTGGGTGCACGAGAAACACAAACACGTTTTAAAATGCCGAACTGGGGATAAAATTAAATCTTCAAGCAAAGGGCATTCACTAATAAACTTCTGAACCATTTATTTGTTCACCTATATGGACCCTGTGTAGTGCTAGCTTTTTGACAGAATGGAACCTTATAGTATCGGATGACTGCTCCAAGTTACAACCACCTAGCTTCAAAGTCGTCACAAATTTAGCCAAAAATATTGTTGCAGGCAGATTGTATCTACTATCTCCATTCGTTTCAACATCGAAATCTAAGGAGTCGTTTGTTTTTTCAACTTAAAATTTAATGGGTCTGAATCATAATTATTAAGTTATTTTGTTTATTTTTTAAGTGGACAAACAACTTAAAATAAAAAGAAGTAAAAAACAAATCACTGAATTGCATTAAATGCAATCTAAAATCTTTCCTTCCGATATTATCCCCTATATATAACATATTTCCAATTTCATCATAATTATATATGGTATAGAAATCTTTATTTTATTATATTGCTTATTTTCAATAGCTTTAAAAATAAAAAAGAACCATAATCACTTTCCATATTGATGTTTAATATCAATACTTTATTATGATATTAGGGAGATGTATTTATATATTATTTTTTTAGAGTGTTTTGCGTGAGTTTTCTTACTGTTCTTTTTATTTTTTGAAAAAAAAAAACATTTTCTTTTCTTAGTAAAAATGAAGTTTATTTGTAATCGAAGAAGAAGATCATGATCATATGCGTTCATATATATAATTATTATTTTTGAATTGTTTTTATTTCATATTATATGTATAATTGTTTAACATATATATAAATGCAAAATTACTTAGTTTCAGACAATTTTATTTTTAAAAAACAAACTTGTTGACAATACAGTCAGATGTGAGGGAAAAAAAAAACAATCATGTCATTCAATTTCTGATTTCGGTTCCTATTTAGTCTTCAGAAAAATTCATGACGGTTCATTCTTCGGACAAAAAAAAAAAACAAACGACCCCTAACTCTCGTACCTCATTCGCCACAGCCAGTTGTATCCACTTGTCAATAAGAGAAGTGGCCACTTCAAGGATCAAAAAGACTCATGGATAGCCTAAATTGCTGAATAGAAAGCTTAATCTCACAAAACCGTAGCAGGAAAGCATCTACAAATCCTAAAAATTTATCAGTACGTCTACAAACTCTTCTTTTATCCCTCACTTTAAAATTATAAAATTTGCGTTTTGCCAAATATTCTCCTAGGAAGTAAATTTGATCATAATCTTTAAATCTGTAACATTCAAATCATATTCATATATATCACAATTATAATTAAGACTCCACAACAAAGTATACAATTCGTGTTTATTTAAATGGAATCTAAAGGGATAAAATTATTATAATCAACAGGGACTGTGAAAATTTGGATGACAAAAAATTTCAACAAAAAATTGCACAAAATAAAAATCAAATAATTTATCTAGGCTAACGGGGTCCTAAACAAACCCAAGTAATTGAACTGAAAATTTTAGATTACATTCAGAGAAAGTTGTATGAATAACAGTAAAATATTACATGAATAAAAAAACAGTAAAAAAATTAAAAACAAGTGATAATCAATGAAAATAAAGCATGAAGTTTTTACCAGTAATCCGAAGAGAAACTAACACCAGTCACCAGAGCAAAAGCAGAGTGGAGTGGACTGAGAAAGTAGGAAAGTGGGGTCTGCTTTTATTTCTTGCTACACTCCCATTGGGATCATTATTTTGGATACCGATCGGTCAGTATCCAAAGTATTGTTCTTTTTAAAATACTAATGATACCTCTGAATTTAAGTGAAATTGCATTTCCCGATATATATATATATTATCATTTAATTACACAAACGTCCCTGAGAAAGTGATAGCATGGTTATTAAGGTTGATGAGTGGGAAAGTAAAAGTTCAACAATCGTGATATGATAATACAATTTTACCCTTGCACATTTTACTCTTTATAAAACATTTTTTTTTCTCCTACTCATTTCTAAGGGTAAAATCATCATTTTATAACATAAATATAATAATAAACTATTTTTTAGATTTTTAATTATAAACAAAAGAAATGGAAAAAAAATGGAGATTATCGACATTGCCTCCTCTAGCCCGAAGGTGGCCTCCCTAACATTATGAGGTCACGAGACTCCTTCATCGCACAAAATGGAGAAGGCGGCTAGGAGCCTCCTTCATATGTGCAACGGAGGAGGCGCAATACCTCATTCCAAGGGGCAGGCCACCTCATTTTTTTTTTAAATTGATTATTATTTTTATTAAAAATTGATTATAAATTTTTGATGATGTTAATGTATTGGTTTCACATATTAACTTTTTGGAGGCTTTAACAGAAAATCACGAGAGTTGAAAGAAAGAAGTACAACTCTATCTAGAGATGATAATGGACTTTCGTTCTCCTTCAATGTATATTTGTTTAGAATCGTGGATGTTACCTCAATGTCTTCTGTCTCCTGTTCAAAACACGTCTACATAATTAAGAAATTCAGGATCTAAATGGTAATTCAGGATTTATAAACTAGTTCAGACTGGCCGGTCACAGAACACATGAAAGTTCTGCTGTACAATGAACATGTTATGCTGTGGCCTGTGAGTGTGAGAATTGCAATATGGGATGGCTTTGAAAATGCTCTTTGATGGGCACATATCTTTTCTGATTTCACAATTGTCAATAACACCATATACACTAATCACTCTTTAAAAATGCTTCTTCACATCATCTATGGACGCAAATTCGTGTGAAATGATTCATACTATTTCTGATCAGTGACACAGGCCACTGGTTGTAAATGAATACATAAAACACTGCTGAGATAATCTGTAGAATGTGACAGGAGAGAAGAACATGATCTGCGAAGAAAATAGCACCCCATCCAACAAAATCCACCACACAAAAATACGCAATCTTTTCGTAAGTACAGATATTAATTTAAAAGGTAGTTCAAAGAATCAGCTCAATGCAGAAAGTGAGTTAAGAATTTAGGAACATAGACCGAGTAAATTATTCGGAAACCAGATATATGCACAAATACTACTACAACTCTGAGCTATACTAACTTATAGCCTTGCGAGTTCTAACTGACAAATTCGGAAATTCATAATGGCAAAGGACTATATAAAATTTACTGTCACGATGCTCTACCTGACCCTTCTGGGGAGATTGCTTCGACTCCTGCTGATATTGTTAAGTCACTCAAGCGGCCCACTTGCACCCCGCTTAGCTAGCATTTTGCTTCTGTCAGTGGAACTAGAAGAGATTTGCAGGCTGCTGTGGTTGAGTCCCACTTCTCATCATTGTGCAGAATTCCTCGTAGTTGATCCTCCCATCCTGTTAGTTTAAATGGGATCAGAACCTGATAATGTGTCTCGATGAGAGAATTTGAAAGTTTCGAAACAGAAATAACTTACATTATCTGTATCCACTTCAGAAATTATTTCCCGGATGGTGGCTTCATCACCCATTCCATATTCCTTCATTGCTGTTTCTAATTCATCCCTCGTAATATACCTGTCACGAAGTTTTCAATTTCACATTTCAGTTAACTGAATCAACAGGATTTCCGAAGGATTCTATATAAGTATATAACCAAGGTGCCCTATGGTTTCATAAGTTTAACTATGGAAAAAAAAAAAAAAAAAAAAAACAGGAAAGCAAGAACTCACCCGCTATGATCTGTATCAAAATACTGAAATGCTTTGAAAAGGTGCTCGTCTCTTTCCAGTCTGTATCTATGCATTGTAGCAGAAATAAATTCAATGTAGTCAATTGATCCATTTCCATCCACATCAGCCTGAAATTCATTACAGTGATAATGAGGACACACCAATTGAGTAGGTATGTGATGCACGGAACATTGAATATTCAACAAATTCAGCTGTAGTTAGGATAACATTATCACTTACAGCTTCCATGAGTTGTTTGACTTCAACTTCAGAGAGTTTCGATCCAAGTCGAGACAAACCTGTCTTAAGTTCTTCGTAAGTGATTGTACCACTCTGGTCAGTATCAATGTTTGCAAACATTGATTTAAGACCTTTAATTTCTTCTTCAGATAGATTTTCAGCAATGACCTGCGGTGAATTCAAAATGCACCGGTGCTATTAAATGAAGACAGAAAGCAAAACCATCTAGAGCCATTTAACTCAAAAGTTGTAAAATGTCTTGCCGTCTGTGCCATTATTAGGTATCTATTTAAGCTACACATACCCGGAAGCTGCATTATTGCCAAAAAGATCTTCCTAATAAAACACTAATATGGATTCTGTTTTATGATGGAATCACATGTTCCGATCAAAGTTTTTTAAATAAATTGACATTTGTTACACAGTTTTAAGGGAATTTTATCACAAATTCAGAACAAAAGAAGAAAGAATATTATTAATACAGTCATAAATTACCTTCAATGCCAGCTTTTTGAGTTTATTCATTGCCCTGAATTGTTTCATTCTAGATAGAACTGCGCTGTCTATTGGCTTGTCTGATGCTTCTTTAATCCAGGGATGCTCTAAACATATAAAAATACATAAGTTTTTAACAAATGCAACACCAGAAGATAGCAAATAATAATTATGATAATCATATTTGATTGATTGATTAGTAGCAACCAAAATGTCGCACCATCCATTTTCACTTACTATAATAATGTTGATGTTGCCTTTATATGTCTTTTAATTAAATGCATGAATCTGATGAAATGCCTATTTTTTTGTAGAAGCAACCAGAAGCAAGAACACAACTTGAGCAAGCAGTAAAAAGGAAGCAAATCAAGAAACACTGTGGATACATGCAAACTTAGCAGTGAGAACTCTTATAGATGTATTTGAAGTCTATGGAGAGAATCCCGCTCACACGAAGGTTTGCGGGATTTGGTTTTTATATTTGAGTTTAGTATCTTCTAATAAAAGTAGAGCTAAGCAGGATTAAGGAGTTCCTTACCAAGAACTTGTGCAGAAGTGATTCGCTTTCTTGGGTCCTGTGTCAGCATTTTCCGGACTAGATCCTTGGCACTGTTTGATATTGATGGCCACGGAGCAGTTTCAAAGTCAATCTCTCCTTTCAAAACGGCATCGAATATTCCCTTCTCATTTTCTGCGGCACAAATGAGCAAAAGATATTACTGCACATCAATGATATATAATACATAATTGATGAGAGAATCTGAAAACATAATGTAAGTATGTAACATAGAATTATAGCAAAAAAAACATGTTTAATATTTTCCTTACCAGCCCAAAACGGAGGTACCCCGCTAAGTAGAATGTATAAAATAACTCCTGCACTCCAAACGTCTATTTCCTTGCCATAACTACGACGCAATACTTCAGGAGCAACATAGTAAGCACTGCCTACTATATCACGATATACTTTCCCTGCGAAAAGTTTCAAGAAAGGGTCAATTAAGCTATTGCTGGCTGGATCACTAACACGAAATGAAATTACACAAATGATTTAGAATGATAAAATATAAGATAACTTTAGAGAAACTGCATCAATTATTAAGAAAAGAACTAAAAATGAGGCAAAATGATGAGAACAAATCCGATCACTAAGAGATGACAGAAGCCATATATGTCATCACCATGAGCTATAATATTCGTACAAAACCAATTATCTTTCTCGGAGATCTGCTAAAGGGTAATGTTATTATTTCTTCTTGAATAGATAATGAATTTAGGCCTTCAGGATCACACCGATGAAGCTTTTTCTCACAGGCAATGTGGCAACCTCAACACAATGAGGTTAATATCCAGTTATTATGAAAAGATTATTATTTCATCAGGTTACACAAAAATCGCTTCTTTATGGTTGTAAAAATACTCAACAATGGCAATTATGTGTCTATCACACAAAAAAAAATTGTAAGATGGCAAAACCTAAAACTCAAGGTACTCCAATTTTCAAAATATTGGGGATCCTTCCGGATATAGGTTGGTGACATTAGGGGGAAATTTGGTATCTTTTCGGTTCATCAACATTCAACCAACCTATGTAGTGGATGGGATGCAGTTAATATTTTAGAGCATTGGAAATTACCAAATAGGATTAATATTTCCGCGATGTGCTTTCCCCTGAAACACATTGTGAACAACTCTAATGGAAATAAATGGATTTGTATTCAAGATCACTAAACTAATAAACTGACCTGGATCTGGGATCACTAAAGTTAAACTAACTAAAATGTGTCGGCATGTAAATAACAAGGCTTTACACTCACCGAAAACTCTTGGCAGCATGCATTATAAACGACCCAACGATACAATCCCTAACACTGCTTGATTCCCAAATTACTAAACCCCCATGAGTTTGATCCTCAGGCCCTCACTCACAACGCCAACGCTCTTTGATCACTGAACAAGAGGCTTTCACCTTGATAGCACACTCGAGGACTAAACCAGCTGGTCGATCGGATTGTCTTATCCAAGGTAGCTTATCACTAAAATTCAAGACAGAAAATGCTAAATTGCCTAAAATATCACAATATCTAAACCAAATTCTTACAATGGTATCGCTAATTGTAAAACTCCTCAATGAATACATATCTATTCAAACAACCCCAGAAAACAAAACACACATTTTAAACTACATGAATCATCACAAGCTAAGCAATCAAAACTAAAACATGAAACTAACAATTCAATAGAGGATTATAAAAGTATTCACCTTCCTCAATAAACACAGACAATCCAAAATCTGTTGCCTTCAACATAGCATTCTCATCCTTGCTTGACAACAAGAAATTCTCCGGCTTGAGATCGCGATGCATAACCCCCATAAAATGACAACTATGAACCACATTCACTATAGCTTTACAAATACCAGCAGCTGCTCTCTCAGTGTAATGACCTTGAGCAAGAATCTTATCAAAAAGCTCACCCCCAGAACACAACTCCATAACTAGATGCACAGATTGTCTGTCTTCATAAGCACCCCTAAATTCAACTATGTTCTGCTGACCAGACATATGCTGCATTAACTGAATCTCTCTCCTCGTGTCTTCTCTGTCTTGTTTGCTCGCAAGCTTCCTCTTCAATATCGATTTACAAGCATAAGTGTGGCCTGTTGAATTCTCTGTACACAAGTATGTGATCCCAAACTGACCTCTACCCAGTTCCTTTCCTAGTGTGTAGTGCTGTTTAATGTCTTCAAATGACCTACCCAGTATAGTTTCTGGCTTCTGCACAGCAGCAACAGCAGATTTCAACTGCTGAGGCTGTGGCTGTGGCGGCGGCGGCTGGTGGTGGTGCTGCTGCTGCTGCTGCCTTGGTTGAGGAACAGACACTTTTGGTGGTGGAACAACAACATGCTGTTGTTGTTGTTGTTGACGATGATGTTGTTGATGAGATTGATTTGATCTATAGCCACTAAAATCTCTTTGTGGAGATTCTTCTTTGCTACTACAACAACCCATTTTCGTGATTAGAATATTGGGATGATAAAAAGATGGATCATATAAAGACCAAGTAAAAAAGTTTGAATTTTTATGGTGTTTGAGACAATGAATCTGATAAAAATGAAAACTTTGAAAGGATTTTTTGGATGCGCGTTACAGAGAAGCAGATGGGAAAGTTGAATGTGGACAAACAAAAATTGTGTGAGTGCTTTGTTGGGATATTATTTCTGCAAAAATACAAATCAAAGTTTCAATCTTTGAGCTGAATTTAAGGAGAAAAAAACTACATATGTGCCTGGCTGTCTGCTTATATTTTTATTTAAATTTATCAAACTATTGTCTATTTAAAAAAAATCAATTTTTGATTTTTTGGTATTACTAATTTACTATAAATTCTATGATTCTAACATCCAAAATCTGAAAGATTATTATCTCATCTCAGAAAGTAATTAATTCTATTGATGTGTGCTTTGATATTTCATACATAAATATTACTATTTTGTTCTTGTATGAAGAGTCTAGAGAGCTACCAAAAATTATCATTAAGAAGAAGTAAATAAATAAATAAAATCAAGCTTATCAAAATCTATATTATTAGTAATTTTAAAAAATTTAAAATTCAAAAATTTTAAGTAGTAAATAACAATTCACCATAATGACACGTTTCCTCGATAGGGTTTCCTCGATAGTGGTGTAAGCGGGAGTATCTCCGATGTAAAAGTGATTTGCATAACAGTAATCATTGATATGATAACAATGTCAACGGACTTGCTTTCTATATGGTATAAAAATAGACTTGATAGACAATCAACGCAAAATTTGGTCTCCAATGCTTCCTTCTGACGTGTCTATTTTTTTTTCCTGTTTTATTTTTTATTTTATTTCCTTACCAAAAATAGATAAAAAAATTAATACCGCTTTTAAATATTTGATGAGTCAACCGAAAAAATAAATGTGCAACAGATCATTTGAAAGTAGACAACCATGTTGACAATATATAATTTTTTTTTACCACATCGACTTGAGGTTGAATATACACGGTTGTATTGGAGAAAAATTTATTAACAGAATATCTATTAATCTTATGTAGCATATCTTGTTTTTACAAGTCACTCTTGCATTGGTGATGATCTTATATATTATTTTAAATAGTGATTGATTTTGGTATCTAACAACCCAAACTTCTAACTTGGTAATAACATAATTTTTTGTATAACAAATAAATATGGAAAATTCATGAAAAAAATTGGGATTTTGTTTGTTAAATGCATAAGGCAAATATGTGTCAAAGAAAATTTGTACACGTGGCAAGCTGATAAAGACAAAGTTACAAGAACTTGATTGGACCAGCAGAGACTAAAAAAAGACTTATCTAATTCTAATTATCTAAACTAGTTTACTACTTCATGTCTTTTTCTACTGTAGTACAGTGTGCTTGCAAATTTTGTCTGAAAAATAAAATAAAAATAACAGTTTCAAATAAAATTAAATAAAAATATCTGATTTCAGCGATCAAACAATCAATCAATTAAATGCCTGTTCACTGATTTATCAATTTTTGTATTTATTTTTCTGGTATAAGCGTTGTTAGATGATGTTTCACAATCTTATTAATCTTGTCTTTTATCTTACAAAATTAAATTAAAACCTTTCTATCGATATATAGTTTGCACGTTTTTTTCATAAGAAATTTGAGTTTATTGCAACCATCCACGTATTATATATGATTAATTAAAAGAATTGTATGAAGTCATATTATCAACCTAATGTATTTATTCAAACAAGTCAACGACTACATTACATCGTGTTATTTGTTTAATACAACCATTTTTTAAATATTTTAATACAAAAGTACAAAACAAAGACCATTTGTGATTTGTGTCTTATCATTTTAATTAGTCAGATCTGCTCAGTCCAGATAAATACTTCTATTAAGTGGAAGGTGGAGGGATCACCCTACAGTTTCAAATTTTATGGGGGCAAAACCAAAAATTCAAGTTTATGGGATCATTATACAAAATACCAAAAAAGGGGGGTGGGGGTCAAAGTGCAAAGGGGTTTAAAGTTTAGTAACAACTTTATAAATTTTTATTTTCATCAAGATACTTACTCTAAACCAAAAAAATTAATAATAATAAAAACAATTGCACAAGATAAGATTCCTAAGAAAAAAGGGAAAAAAGTAGTTTGGATAGAAATTATTTCCCTAGTTGAAAATAGTGTGTGAAACACATTCCATGGACAATCAAATTTCATGATAAATACAAAAGACTTAGGTGGTCCATTATGTCATAAATACAGAGTACAGAAAGCAACATAATATAACAAATGCTAAAACAGAGTAAACAAAAAAGTAGTGGCTTCACAGTCACTGATATTTTATCTGTTTTTTTTTTTTTTTGGTCATGTTGTTGACCATATCCCCAAAGTGATTCATATAATACATATATATTGGCTAGCATTCAGTGACTTGTTTGAATGATTCATAATTCAGAATTAACATTTCTCACAATACAAAATATTCTTTCAATCTTTGCTTCAGAAGCTACAAACCTGCAAAGAAGGAACAAAAAATATGGATATGAGTTGGAAAAAAAAACTACAAAAATGGTTGGCAACAAGCATCAACATTGGATCTTTCTACTTGTTAGTACTTCATATTATATAAATATACCATAAATTTTGTGTATCTCTAGTCCTCAACCATGCGAGGTGCATATTCAAAACTGGTCAGAAAGTTCATACTAATGTCAAGGGTGCGTTTACTAATCGAGAATCGCAATAATGGAAAGAAAACTTAATTTGATTTGTGACTACATTATTTACTAAAAAAATGGTTGGAATCAAGAGAATGAACTTAATTCCTGATTTGGGAATTAAGCTCCATTTCCGATGAAAGTTTATTTTTATTGATTTACATTCTCGATAAATAAATGTGCACACTTACTAAATACTAAATAGGGGAAGAGAAAATTGACTTGCTTCGTTAATGCATCAAAAATACAAGTATTTATAAAGATTCAATAATTCTACTTTGTCCAAATTTGGTGTCTAAATGATGTAGCATAACCATAATCCATTCATTTAAATTGTATTAGAATTGTATAGTTTAAATGAATAGATTTTAATGATGCCACATCATTTGGACACCAGATTTGAGTACCAAATTTGGACAATATAGCATTGCTCGTAAAAACTAGGTCTGAATTAAAGAAAGGAAATGGAATCAATCTGTGGTCAATCTCAATCAATCTAAAACTAATGAATCAATATTAGAGCATCTCTCCACCCATACTTTATCTCTATCTCTAAAATAGAGTTTCAAAAGAGAATATTCCTCTCAGATTCTATCTCTAAAAAATTTTCACTCCCACCACACTCTCTATTATTATCTCTATCTATCCCTATTTCTATTTATATCTTCAAATGACTTACATTTTTATTATTATTTTTTAGTTTATTTAATAAATTATTGTTCAACTAAATCTGAACAAATATTATATTATAATAACATTTGTATTTTTTTTTACTTTTTTTTTTAAATATAATGTTTTATTAGTGCATGAATTTATAATAACTAATTTTTAGGTTATAAAACATTTTCAACTAATTTTCTCAATCTAATTATTTCTTTTCTAACATTTATCAACTAATTTAGTATTTATTATTTTAATATTATGTTTCGGTTTTTATTTTATTACTAACTTATAATTATCAATATGTAATAACATATTTTTTTATAACATAAAACAATTTTTTTTAGAGAAAATTATAACAAAATAATAAAATGAAGAAAAATGATAAAGTATGGTAAATAAAAAATTATTAATTAATATTCAATATTGAACTTATTTTAAAGATCTAGATGAGACATTGCTAATGCTATAATTTTTATGTTAATGAAATGTATAAATTAAAATTTATTATACATTAATTGAATTTAATGAAGAGTGGTGTTATTGGCACACTCTCTACCGTTTTTTAATTATATAATATTCTTTTTTTCCTTTATCAAAATTATTTAAAGAGATATATAATTTAGAAAAGAAATCTTCTACAAAGTAAATCTATTAAAATCCCACATTCATTTCCAAAAAAAAAACCCAATAATATGTTTCTTCAAAACAAAAATAACTCTTAAACCCTAAAATCTACTTCTTACATACATATAAAATATTACGGATGAGTTTAAGAACGATATCAAGAATATGGAAGAATTGTCTAAGAACGATATCAAACATCTTGAATAATTGTCTGAGAATGACATAAAGCAAGAATTGTCTGGCAATGATAGTAAGCATCTGGAAACAATTCATCATCTGTAAATAAGTTTGAAGTTTATTTTTTCTTTAGAATGACATAAAGCAAGAATTGTCTGGCAATGATAGTAAGCATCTGGAAACAATTCATCATCTGTAAATAAGTTTGAAGTTTATTTTTTCTTTAGAATGACATCAAGCTGTCGTTGTGTTGAAGTACCCTGTTATTTTTTCTTTTTTCTTTTCCATCATGAAATAAGAAAAAAAAAACTAAAAAATAAACCAATCAATGGAGGTGAGAGAGATGTATACATATACAAAGATAGAGATATCATAAATGATATGTATTAAGTTTGAAAAATAAGTAAAATGGGTAGTTTTGGAAATAAACCAAAAAATTTAATAAAACATTTAATTTTATTTAATTAAATCAAAATTTTAAAAAGTGGGACATGAATAGATCAGTAGGAGGTGTGCTAATAGCATCACTCTTTAATACAAAATGTAAAAGGATATAAATGGAATAAAAAATGAGATATGGTTCTCTAAATTTAGAATATCAAATATAGAAACTCTAAATTTTTTTTTTGAAAACAACTTTACAGAGTATGGTGGGAGCAATCCATACTCTAAAATTTTTTAAAGACATAATTTTATAATATGGATAAGAGATGCTGTGAGTCTATGACGGGGCTCAACAATCTATTAGTTAATTGCCAAGTGAATTTATAAAACGGTAATAAAATAAAAATAAAAATAAAAATAAAAACATACAATAATTCTCTCTCCACGCCTCATATAAATATAATTTGAAAAGACCCAAACAAACAAAAACCCTAATCTTTACAAGCTACCAGCGGATCATACATTCGGCCACAAACAAACAAAAACCCTGATCCCAATGCCTAGGCGCAATGCACGCGGCTTTAGTAACTAATAAACTATGCACAGCATAACAAACCTCTGACACTATGGAAACGATTAATGGTGCCGTTGATTGGTATAGACTATAGAGTCCTTGGTGTGGTACCATTGACTACTGTTGACACAATCTAACGGCCATCAAATCGTTACCGGCAGAGGAAAATAGGAGGTGAGGGTTGGTGGCGATTGTATATGGGCCCTTTTACTAATGTTTAATTAAATACATAATGATAATTACATGAAAACAAAGATGAATCAACATAAAGATACAAATTTTTGGAGAGAAAGTGAATAAATTTGATAAATGTAACATGAATTGAGAAGTGGACCAATTCTATGGTTTTGTTGAGTCGATCTCTCCACAACAAATTGTAGATAAATTAAGCGAAAACAAAACAAAAATTAAATTATATTCACCGGAAAAAGAGAAAAAAAAAAGTTCACCTAAATTTCAATATTCAAATTGACTTTGAAGTCGACTCGGAACAAAACCTGAAAATACTCAAGTTTTTTTCTTCCAAACTAAAAAAAAAAAACAGAAAAATGAAAAACAAATATGCAAACGGTCTCGTAAAACCTTGAATTATTGTAATATTTTTTTTATAAAAAAAACACCTTTCATTATAGGGCATTGGGTTTTTGTTTTCATGCCACAGGCCCATGGGCCGATTCTGTCCTTTTTAATGGGCCAGGCCCAAAATTCCATTTCCCTCGTTTGTATGAACCATCTTGATTCTGTGTTTTCTGGGCCAGGCCCAACAACCTATTTCACTTGTTTAGAAGACTATTGGGAAACGATAAGAGGGAAAAATTTTGAATGCAACGGGATGCACATGCACATGCATTGTTGTGACTTATGATCATAAAACGTAATAATTTTTTATCACTTGGTTATGGTGTTTTATGCTCTACAGTTTATTATTTGCTATTACATTTATATTCCAATCAAGAGCTCAATAAAGCACATTTGTAGTGACGAAGTTTGATTCTTAAAAGAACTATATATACATCATTATCATTTTTATTCTTCTTTTTAGCCAATGATCGATGTCTCCTTAATTATATCCATTCTTTATAATTTAAAAAAAATTGACTAATCACTTGCATCTTTTTTTTTTGGTACTTTTGAATTTTGATATGTGTGGTGTGAGAGACTGAGAGGACAACATCCTCTAATGGATTTTTTGTTTCTTTTAAGTTTTAATAATATTGTGATAATTAGTTGTGAGTTGTGACACACCTACATTATTAAAAACTAATGAATGGTCATAATTTGTTTTTCTTTCATTTTATTTCTGTTCATAACTAATCATATATATATATATATATATATATATATATTCAATGTGTTCTTATATAAGCTCATAACGATCTCAATATTATTTATATTCTAAAATATTATACGAAATAGATCAATCTTAATATTATTTGAATTCTAAAAAGTTGTACGAAATAGACTACGAGCTAGGTAGCAGGTAGATCACTAATATTCAGCATTCCCATGCACATTCATGTATATATTGTTGATTGAATATAGTTAATATATGTGCCGTAAATTTACTAATTAAGAATCCTACTTAGATAATTAAGAGAACTTAATTTATAATATGTGATATTACGTTGATTATTAAAAATCTATAAACACATTGGAAATTAAGTTCCCTTTAATAATTTCATTATCAATGTAACTTTATTTTTTAAAATTTTCATTCTCAATCATTTAAACCTGCACAGAAATGTAGTATGCCCTATTTGGTGATCTCTTCATGGATACCCAAAAGCCAAAGTGCCAATCAAATGACTCACTCACTCAGACAATAACTTTTTGAGCCAATTTAATTACAAAGATATATAGTTTGCAATAGTAGTGCTACACTTCATGATTGCATGCAGCCCCACTTGATGAAGAAAGAACTGAAATACACTACTACTACTACACAGACTCCAGTACTCCACCACACAGAAAACACACAGAACCAAAAAGTACTTGTGACTTTAGAGGCACACACATGACATAATAATAATTATATATGTGCAAGTGGGCAAGAGGCAACATGTATACACACACACTCACTTGTGCATCGTCATCAAGTAACATCATCGATCATTTCAAATATACTTTCCGTTAACTGTCAAATCTATGTAATAACCGGAAGATGAAGAAGAAGATGATGAAGATCAATAAGTGTTAAAAATCTCAGATGACGACATTATGGGGGGTTTGGGTTTGGACATAACATGATGATGATTTTGAAAGTGACCTTCCACCTATCCATATATACTATACTATTTACTTCATCTTTAAATTATATCGAGCTAGCTATAGCTACCTCTCATGGTGTCATGTAGTGGCAACTCATGAGTGATCATTTTGAAAGTGTTTTTTTAGAAAAAAGGGTTAGTATCATTGGCTATCTAGATATCATTGATAGGAAATTCAGAATGTAATCGAATCGGGATGATATGTAATTTGTTGTCAGAAATCTCCCTTATCTAAGTGATTGAGGATGAACAATTATTGAAATTATTAATGAGTTGCAATGTTCGGTATTGATTCGTTGTATAATATATATATATATATATATATATATATATATATATACGGTACTATTTGAAGACTTATAAATAATTATACGAGCCACACACTCACACCAAATTAAAGGAATATTTTTTAGGTTATACGACGACTCGAATCTGAAACAATGCCAGATTAAATACAGTTTCTAATAATCTATGGTAGAGCAATCAATAATCTGGAACAATGGTTAATATCATTGTCTATTTATCATAAGTTGGAAATACATAAAGTAATTGAATCGGGATGATTTCAAAATTTGTCAGAAATCTCCCTAGTGATTGAGGACGAACAACTGATTGAACTGAAATTATTGAGTTGAAAAGTATTGTATTGGTTTCTTATAATACAAGGTAGGGAATATATATACTATTGGATTTACAAGTAGGTATATGGGTAACGTGAATCTAAAGAATTATTTTTGAGGTACGAACCAGATATGCATAATCATATTTAAGCACCATCACCGTCGAATAATGAATCACGCAAATTATTAGACTAGTCATTTGAATCAGGTTGTTATGACACCAAGAATATATATATATTCTCACTTATGATTTTATGAATAAATGATTTTAATATATAGCTGTACAAAATGTATATTAAGGTCCTCAATAACAACTATAAGAGAGAGAGATATCTGGAGAGAGAGCAAAATGGCTAGTCGATGGTGGTTTTGATGACTGTGATGCGGCTTGATGGTCAAACAAGAACAAGAGGAGATCCCTTTTCAATTTTGGAAGGGCAAGATTCTTTCTTCATGATGAGAGCTATTATAGTCATAAATTATTCAACTAAGAATCTCACAACTTTAAATAAATAAATAAATAATGAATGTAATAATATATTAATGTATATTGATTGATTAAGATATATAGTTACATTACATGCCATCCATGCCATACGCATATAATGATATAAATCAAAGTAATTAAGTAATATATAGAACTCCAAGTATTATATTTTTATTAAATTTTGAACCCAAAAAAAAAGGGGTACTAGCTAGATAACTAGAGATCCACAAGTTTATCTTATCAATTCTAAATTATATTGATAAATGTATATCATCTTTTAGCATACGTGGTAGTGCACGTTTTATTATCTTTCACATTAGTGGTGGTCGGTGGGGGATTGGAGTCCTATCATACATATTTTTTCAAACATATATGAGTAGATAACATCTCTCATTAGGAAAATAGATATTTGAACCGCACATATATTATATCAATTTTAAACTCAATTGTTCAGTAGCTAGGAATGTGAAGAACATGAAGATAATTATAAAACGTACTATATATAAAATTTCTAATTCCACCAAGAAGACACACACCTGCCATCTTCACATGCTCAGGTACTATAGATTGAATATTTTAGGTTTTACACAAATATATAAATTGTACATGAAAAAATTGATGGAGCTTTATATGGAAATCACCATATGATCATCATCTGAAAAAATAAATTAACTCTCTCTCTCTCTCTCTCTCTCTCTCTCTCTCTCTATATATATATATATATATATATATATTTACACACACAGAATCACAATAATATTCAAAGTATCACATCTGTTTGTAGTGAGTGGCTCCATCAATCTTCAAAGATGACGATCGAAAGATGGACACTACACAAGGGCTGGCCCAACCTGAAAGTAACAATTCGAAATACAGAGATTGATGGTGATCGGTTTGTTTATTTGGTTTCTATTAAAAGATATGGAAACATCAAACTTTGCTTCTGCTAAAAACCTGAGCTACCACCACTAATTTAATAAAAACTTTATTTACGTAGGGAACATGCTGTTTAGATTTCGAAACCAATTATCCGGATCACGAGACTGATTTGAAAAACAAACAGTTAATATATGTGAAAAATATTCTTTTGTGCACCCACCATTTGTGCTATTGGCATACTGACATTTTTCTGCCCTAGATTAAAATTTTGGATGATTTTATCGATATGTATATAAATTATACTTTAACAATATTCTAAATTCTGAAGAGATGAGGTTGGCTTAATGTGCAATGATATACTTCTTAGGTCACGTTTGGTTACTATAGTGGAATGATAATTAGAATGGTAATGGTAATGAAAATGAGAATGAGAATGGAAAGAAAAGGAAAACTGAGTTTTTTGTTTGGTTGGAATTTTAGAATTAGAATCTAAATCAACATTATTTTGTTTGGTTAACAATTGAATGAAATGAAGTTACCTCTAATTACAAAATATTTATAATAACATGATATATTATGGATAATACTATTATATTATATTACATAATAATATATAATGTAAATATTATATATAATATAATATTATATAATATACATATATATAATATATAATATACATATATATTATAATATATATAATAATAAAAAGTATATATTATATATATAATTATATATTATATAGTTTAATATATATTATAATAATATAATATATACTAATAATATCTATATAAAATAATATATTATTTTTGGAAAGGAGGGTATTTTTGGAATAGAGTTGGGGCATATGAAGGTATTTATAAAATACCAATTTTAATTTGGAATTGGAATGAGCATTCCATTGTTTTTGGATGGAAAGTCCATTCCATCAAAATGGTGAAATAAACATTCCAATGGAATCCTCATTTCATTATATTTTAGTAAACAAAACATTAGGAATGACTTTCTTTCCATTTCATTCCATCCAACCAAACATGGCATTAGTTCTTACTCATTCTTTCATGATACAATGGGTTTGATTAATCATACTCCCCTCCACAAATGTGGTGCTGGACCGGACAATATTTGACTTTATAAATTTGGTTTGTAATGCAACTTCCATTCTAGAAGATTGGTCTATGTGTATTTTACTGTTTAATAGGTAATAATGAAATTATATTTATAATATTATAATTTTAATTTAATGTGGTTTCATTTTAAAGTCTCTAACTATCTAGGTAAGGGAATTGGTAGATATATATTCAACTATTCAAGCATTAATGTGCTCTTTAATGCCATGCATTTATAAATTATAATAATACTACTATCCTTTTACAATTTACATGCAACATGAGATCATGTTAAAAGTCTAGATTAATATTGGAAAGTGCTTTTCACTCAACCCAAAAAGCACTTTGCCCTAGCTAGCTAGCTTAATTCCAAGAGATAATGAGAGTAGAGTAATGTAGACTATAGCCCACCCATTATGACATGTTCTGCAAATTTGATTGAGTAGCTCGTGCAAGAATCTATTTCCATTGGCTGGCCCGACACCACTAAACTTCACTACCAAACAAAGCCTCCAACTTTCTGTTAGCTGCTGATACTTCCGGTCTGCACCATAAACCCTAGTTTCTGGAGAAAAATCTTTCATGTATGGGGTGTATTCTTAATTAGTGGTGCACACATAAAATAAGAGTATATATGTGGCTGTGTTAGAAGTGTCGAATGTGATTTACTTATCATATTTATCATTTAATTGGCCAGACCGATGTATTGAACATTTTCTCAACTATCTCTTTATTAAACTAATTAATCAACAGTGACTTGTCAGTTTTTTCACTCATAGAATCATAATTATAATATAATAACACCTGTGGTGGTCCATCTAGTACAATCATTACCCAAGTTGTGTGATCCCCTGTAGATCTCTGATTCACTGGTAAAATATAATTATTAGCTCATTGATCATATAAACCCTAAATATTTTACATCTCTAAATTAAATATTTTACATCATTATTCTACATGAGATCTTGGATACAGCAGGATGTATATATGATGAATTAATATGCATGTAAATAACAATTGTTCACCGTGATTAGAGAATTACGATTAAACTTTACAGATTTTACGATCAATATAATATTATTTACACGAATCCAATGCGAATATTCTATGACTCAAATACTAATATAGTACTAGTCCATTGAATTGAAGATTCCATGTATAATAAGATTATGAGCAGAAAATCTGGAAATCAAAGCAGCCATATCTGGGAAGCAATATTTGAGATCACATGGAAAACACATTGAAGTGGGTTTGTTGTCTTAATAGTTGTCTTTGGCTAAGTAGAAAGAGAGAGCTGGTGAGATTCTGATTCTGCCAACAAATAAAATAAAATGACAGACCATGACCACCCCCCAGTTCTTGTCCTAGTCTACCTAAAGCCAAGGAACTCTTCAAACTCTTCATGATCAATCTCTCTCTCTCTCTCTCTCTCTCTCTCTCTCTCCTCTCTCTCTCTCTCTCTCTCTCCCTTTCTGAATTTGCATTTGCATGACATAATCAGCTGTTAGTTCTTTAGCTGTATGCCATGTTTTGGTAATATAAAGACACAATTGTGGGTCATGCTAATTTTAGGAACCTCGTACCTATATATATTCCCCTCTCTCTTATGCAGAACGAAAGTTCTAGGATCACCAGCGTAACCCTAACAGTAACATAAACATTGAATACCTTGAAACTAATAACAAAAAGCCTTAAATAGGCTCAAAAAACCCTAAAAACAGTAAAAGACTAAAATATCCTCATCTAAATAAAAAACGGAAAACAAATAAAAAACACGAAAATCTTCGGTTGCCCGACAACATAACTTAAACAGCTCCGTTGAGGGAGTAAATGACGTCAACCAGGCTAGCCCCAGTTGTTCTGCTATGGAGCTCTAAAAACCCTTTCCGAAAACATATTATAATAGGAAATCTGACAACCAAATTAAAAGTTATGCCCGTTTCTTTGGAGCACCTCTTTTGGACAATTTCCTATTCATCTCTTCTTCAAAGTCCAAAGCCAACTGACATACATCATTCTTTATATATAAATATATAAAAATTAGAAATTAAGGTGCAAACCCGTTTACGTTAGGGTTTGGTTCACCAATGTTTAACAATATATTAATTTGTTGTACTACAAAATTAATTGTTATATGTGACAATCGGTAAACTCGAATATAAATTACGTTTGGAAGTTTGTGTACATGAGAAGCGTCATATATATATATATACATATATAGATATAGTAGTTTTCGAATTTACTAATTGTCACATTGATTATCTTATATGACGATTAGTGAACTCGAGCATAGAGTTTGTACATGATAAACACTTTATACAATCGTTTTCTTCTTGGTATATATCGATTTTAACAAAGTCAAAATACTTTAATCTAGTGCTAATAGTTGAGAAACTGAAATTATTATAACATTATACACCGAAAAGAAAATGACGCATATATTAATATATGTTAAATGCTTTAGCTTCCTATAATATACGTATATTATATATTATACGTATAATATATATTTTAAAGCCGCCAATGGATCTTGATCAATCTCGGATCCAAATTTTGGGTAATACAATATATTGCTTGATCAAATTTCACATGGAGTGTGTCAAACTTATTATTATTTTTTTTTTTGAGGAAAAAGTATGTCAAACTTATTTAATTTACCATTTAATTTGATCTATATATATATATATATATATTACACTTCAACTGATAATTAAATACATGTTCTTCAAATCCCATTCATTTAAAACGTGCACTTTTGCTTTATCGTTGCTTCTCTAATCTCTGATAATGCTATCAATTATCAAATAATAGAGATTCATACGATTCTTCTGCGGATCTGAGCTCTTCTGTGAAAATCATCATTAAATTATATAAATATAAGTTGTAGTGTCATCAGATGAAACTATATATATATATATATATATATATATATATATATATATAAGGTTTCAAATGCGGATCCGGAATTCCGGCAAGAATTTTTCGTTACATTTGTGGTAGCCAAAAATGGCCTCTGGGCTCTTACGCTTGAAGCCCAATAAAAATCATGTAGGGCTTGGATTAAGACCAAGTAATCCGGGTCGACCCACTGTTGACTTGGTTCTTTCCTAGTTAAATAAACCGCTGTTATCAATTTAAATTGATAACAGCACGATGTGATCGTGGTCGTGATCTTAGAGAGAAAATCTCGTGATCACGATCTTGAAGAGAGATTCCAGGGATAGCCACGATCAAGAACGGTTGAGAGCCCCTCCCATCTCTATAAATAAGACAAAACTCTCAACATGAGAGCTCTCTGAAAAATAACCATTATCAAACGCTATCAAGCTAGCCGAAACTCTGCCGGAATCACTTCTTCGGTCACTGAAACTTGTCACCTTATCTCACTTCTAAGATTCATCTTTAACGCTCAGCCCAAGCTAATCTAAGGCCAAAATATTAACCCCCATCATCATTTATCTTTTTTCTGTTCGATTTTCATCTTTTTTGCAGGTATCTCCTTGGAGAAGACGATTCAACGAGTCGACCGAACCGATAGGCTGTGTGGGCCTACCAAAAGCTGATCCAACCCACTAATTGTAGAACGACCATCTACAACATTACATAGCCACTTCGTAATTTTATTACAAAAAGACATCATCACTCTTGGGAAAGTAACCTACTAGTATTATGTAATATTTATAAAGTCGATCCCGTATTAAAAAACGAGTGAGAATTCAGCACCCGATAAGAATAATAATAATAATTATTATATATAGCAAGTTGCAAAGGAAAGCATAGGATACTTGCACAATTACAATGATATGTCCAAAACTAGCAAGTAGCAAGCCAGAGTTGGGTCTCAGGGTCCACACCATTAGAACCCAACCAGTGAAACTAGGTCCAAACCCAAGTCTGATCATCTGCACCACCTGGGTCCTCCATCAATAATTCCACCACCCACCCACCAGTATGTTTGACATTTTACAGTACCCTCCATCAACTGCCATGAAAGTACTACTTCAATAACTTATCAATAAATTAAAATTTTTTAAAAAAAAAATTTGTGTCATTTTTTTGTGCAAAACAGTTTTTGATTGATGGTGATGAATGATGATGATGATCAAGTCTCTTTGATGGTGAAATTGTGATAAGGTTCACAATCCAACAATTACTTGTAGGACCCTACCACCTCCATTCTCAACCGTCCAATGTGCCCCATCACTAAAATTTTTTTAAAAAAAATTTATTATTAAATTAATTTTGCAAGTGGGATTATTTTAATTTTAACCCAATAATTAATCTTGTTTTACATCCTAAACCATCAATTATGTTTCTTTTTAATTCATTGTCACTAAACAACCCCTAATTAACCAATTTTTTTTATAACATCTTTTTTTGTATGTCATTGTTTTAGGACAAATCACAGAAAAAGACAAATGGGGTTTGGTGGGATCCATTCTTGTTGGAAGCATACACGTGTTAGGCAATTAAAGGACAACGAGGATTAGAGGGTCTTATGTGTGTGCGCCCACGTGGACTGTGGGACCCGTATGAGATGCATTTGACACAGTCAAACTAGCTGGGGTCCACTTTAAGGACGGTATAAAAAATCTGACGTGGATATATATTTAACCTTAAACTCTTGACTCGGGCGCGTACATTCACCGATAATTGTTTTTTCTTTTATTTTATTTTTTCTTTTATTTTATTTTTTCTCTTTTGTTATATATATTTTAAAAATATTATAATAAATTCGGTGTTTAAATAGAGAAGACACGACTCGAACAAACAATGCAGTATTATGATATATGTGTGTCTATGATATGTTATTTGATCAATCTCATCACGTAATTTATTATTATTATTATTATTATTATTTTACTGTTATTAGTATATAATTTCGGAATTCATTTTAGAGAAACATATTAGAAACAATTTATTATGTAAAAAACAGAGAGTTCAAATATAAACAAAAACTATTATATTTTCAAGATATGAAAATTGGATGAGTTCAATTATAAACAAAAAGTATTATGTTTTCAATATATGAAAATTGGTGCCTCCAAAGGTATAGTTCAACTAGTGGATGGACAAACTTGGGATTTGAGCAAATGACTTTCAAGTCAGCGGCTCGAATCCTACAAATGGTAAAAAGCTTCAAACTAAATATCTAATCTAGATATGTGGATAGATAAATAATGTCAAAAAATAAAATTAACAAAAAAGATATAAAATTTGGTACTATTTTATGTTACTTTAATGAGTAATACTATAAAATTCAAAAAATTAACCCTAGATATATAACAAATGAATTGTCATTGTCATATAAATCATTAATGATGTATATACACTTTAATGAATAATTATATTATTGGCATGCGATATTTAAAATAATAATAATAATAAATGATATGGTAAGGAAAAATAACTTACCATATCATTTGACTTAATTTTTGAGATATTTATTTAGAGTAATACTATATGACATAAATAATTAATCCATTATTCAACGTCAATGATATGGCTAGTGAGTTATGATCACCACACACATTATGAAATGGTATGATTAATAAACAAAATCACTACCACATCGTTTTGATTGATCGCGTTTTGGGCTAATTTTTTTTTGGATCGTCAAACATTAGTGATTTATTTTTGAGTCTTGTAGCCTTATTATATATTAATCCTGTATACAACTCACAAATGCATAAATTTTAGGCTTATAATTGACGTAGTTAAAGTTCATTCGATCATAAACCCATAATACCTACGTCACATTAATGAGATTGTAATTCGGTTAAAATTTGTTTCTAAGCTAAAGTTGGCTCGATCATTAAACCCCTAATACCTATAATTACATGAATGAATGAATGAATGAGACTGTAATTGTAGTCAGATTCATCTTTGTGACATAATTTCAAGGCATATTTCATGAGACTAAAAACCCAAATTACCAAAATTAGTAAGAAAGAATAACAATTATTATCCAAAATCCAAATTAGGAAAGTACAGATTTTCGATTTCTCTTTTTACAAAACCTCTCTCCCCTCAACCAATAGTTTATCCACACGTGTCACACCTATCCACCCCTTTTATTTATATTTTAATTTTTTTTACAGTTACGTGGACATGTTGTCGTCTTCTATTCTCTCGCCATAAAAAAAGCTAATTTTAACTCGAAGTGACTTCTATAATCTATCTTACAATGAAATTCGGACAAATGAACTCCAAATTCACATGAAATTAAGTTTCTGTTTTAATTGAATTTATTTATTTATTTTTAAAAGAAAAATAAAATGTTATATATACATGTCTGCCACTTCAAACAACAACCTATGTTTCATGAAAACCCAAGTGATGGACTCATACTAGTTCCACTAAAGTTGGTTCTGTTTCTTCGTATCCAAACATCAAATTTTGTTTTTCTTTTTTGGGTTTTTTTTTTTAGATTTTAGGAATTTTTTTTTTTAGTTTTTAGATTTTAGGATGCTATATGGCGAAAGGTCGGAAATTGACAACAAGCAGAAGCGAGCGATATTTGGGGGGTTACAGTTACGGTGGCGGTGGCGGGGAAAACGGCGGTGATGTGTCGGAGCTAGGCGAGGACGATGTATGGTCGGCGGCGGATGAGGTGGCGGATAGGTTTGACCAGGTGGTGGTCGTTAGTAACAACAACAACAACAGCTCGATGAGCGACTGGAGTCCACGCGCTGGTTTGGAGAATATGAGTAACGGGAGGAGCCGCCGGCGTGCACCGTCACCTAGCGACGACGGCGGCGGTGGAGACCGCCACGTGGGGGGTTTGTCACTCGCTTTTGATGATTTGGGCAAGACGGTGTCGTCGCCGAGGATCGTGCACCAATTCAGAGGAAATGAATACAACAATCATAGCAACAGCATGGCGGCGGCGGCAGCGGTGGCGTCTCCACGTGGACACCAAATGGCCACGTCAGCACCAGTGAACGTTCCTGATTGGAGCAAGATTTACCGAGTCGACTCGGTCGAGTCGATGCACGACTCGGATGACGTGTTGGACGACCGTGACTCGGAGATGATTCCGCCGCACGAGTATTTGGCACATGTGCATGCACAGAGCCGGAGAGGCTCCGTTTTCGAGGGCGTGGGACGCACGCTCAAAGGACGTGATCTGCGGCGAGTGAGGGATGCTGTGTGGAGCCAGACCGGGTTCAATGGTTAAACAAGTAATTAATTAAATTAATTAAGAATTGATTATTATTAGCTATTAAAAAAATTAAAAATCAAAAAGCTAAGCTCATTGTTCACTTCAATTATTATTGCTATTATATTTTTTTCTTGGGCAATGATTCGGTTGAGTCAACCGAGTTGACTCAGCAAGCGAGTGAGCTCAAGCAATGATTTTGATTTGTGGGCACTCCTCTCTGTCTCTCTTTCTCTATCTAAAAGAATTTGTGTCCGATATTTTTCTTTTATTGGAATATGTTGATAATTTTGCAACAAAGCATCACTTTCTCAGTTTCTCTCAAAAGGGTACTTGCGTGTCTCCATATTTTATTTTTACAATATTTTTAAAATATAGTAATCATGAAAATTCTACATGGGTAGTATTGTTTGATCGTAAAATCATTTACATTATTATAGTTCGTTGAGTTAGCTAATAGTCTAATACCAACATGCATCTCAATTACTTATAATAACCAAAATTTGTAAATTCTAATTTTAGATTTAAAAAAGGTTGCTTTTCAAACACCAAATTAGTGATTCCTAAGGTCGGTTGATTACCTATTAAAAGTGTAGTGGATATATATATATATATATATATATATATATATATATATATAAGGAGTGCTTATAATTTTTTTTTACTGATTTCCAACAATGACTAATCACTAATTAATTACCACTGATGTAGCAGTGTGGCACACTTCATACCAAGAACAAAGAAGAAAAAAAATCCAATTAGCAAGAAAGAGATAGATGTGGGTAATTTCAAAGACAAGTTTAAAGAATCAAATCCAGTTGAAGTACATGAATTTCAAAGATATGTTCAATGAATCAAATCAAGTTGAAGTACACAATGGTGTTTTATTAAAGTGATGTATTGGTATGAATAAAACAAAGAAGAACCCTTTTTAATATACCATTATTTTAAGTATAATTCAAAAAAACGGGTATTAAGAATAGAAAGTGTTATATCATTTTTTTTTTAGTAAGAAATTCATATTCATTTTACATTGAGGGAAAGTGCACACTCCTAGAGCTAGGAAGAGATGTGCATGTATTGATTTCTTAAAAGTATGTATCTATATATATTATCTGGGACGAAGGGATTCAAATTTAGAACAATAACATATTGAACGAGATCGTAATTTTATTATTAAGTTGCATTGCACATTAATCTTAAAAGTATGATTATATATATATATATATATATATATATATATGTATATAAGTTTTTGTTTCTTATTTACTTTTCTAACTCTTAGTGTGTGTGTTAAAAGTTAAGAAAACCTTTAATATATGGGTTTGAAACATAGATTAAAAACAAATAAAATAATTCATTAATTGTGTATATAAGAGACATGATTTCTCTTATAAATTAAAAAAAAAATAGAGGATGTTAACATAATCTAATAAAAGTGGACAATAATTGTTGTGTGGGGGGGGGACCGATTTCATGAGAAGCAAAAACCATTAAACCAAATTGCTTTTAGTAGAAGGTGATAGATGGTGATGGTGCCAATCAACCATCAACCATGGGCTCACAACTAACAAGGATTCACAACCATTGTTTTTTATTTTCTTTTTCCTTTTTGAGCTCCTAAATAAATAAATAAATACTTATATATATATATATATATATATATATATATATGTGTGTGTGTGTGTGTGACTTTGAGTATTTAGAGGACCCACATTCATGATCATCAATATCAAAATCATGATCTCAGATTCTTGGACTTGTTACTTGTTAGTGATTATATATGCTGCTTACATGACTTTTAAGAAAGTGTGTAATATTTATTTCTATAAAAAAATATGAAACTATGGAGCAATTGTAAGAAAGTGTGTAAGCTTTATTTTTCGTATCAAATGGTTGTGTATATGGGTTCGAATCCTACGAGTTACTTTTTGGGCTGTTTTTGAAAGAAGTGTTTGTTTAGAAATAAATTCTGAACAAAGTGGACTGCCAAGTTTACTTCAGCACACTATATTTGGCTATGGTTGAAATTACTTTCTGGGCCTGGGCATGGGCTTTGTCTTGGAATTATTTTCTGAAATTTCTTTTGGGCTTGGCCCATTTTATGGAGGTCAACTAGTTTGATTCTTGATCCAATGTGTTTGTTTGTTTTTTTTTTTTTTTTTACAGTTGATCCAATGTGTTAGAGGTTGAATATTTGCTTTTTGTTTTGTTTGGAATTGGACTTGAAAAGTGTCGATAACAATAAGTCGAGCTACCGGCGTCCAGCGTCGAACATAGCATAGCTTGAGCCTTGAGGGTAGATAGTCATCTTGTCAATATTTCAGATTCCGTCAAATATATATATATATATATATATATATATATATATATATAAATGATAATACTTTGATATTGACCGGTCGGTATTCAGAATATTAACCCATCAGTTAAAGTGAAACAACTTTTTTCTTTTACTTTTTATATTTATCTACTTATATTCCTCATAAATTGAACCACGTGCTACACTTCAATCAGTGTGTCAGTATTTTAAACACCCAAGTATTATCCTAAAAAAGAGTCATGCTTACTAGGTCATTTGTATGCCTTTCTCGAAATACTTTACCAAGTATACATGTATAATGAATTTAAAATCTAAATTTTAATAATAATAGATCCTTGTTTTTTTGGAAAGGAAAAAAAAATTTATAGTAAAAGTTTATTGAATTGATGTATGAATGGTATGATATGCTAGTCACTTTAAAACGTTTTCTTCTCCTAATAGGAGCTATAACGTGAATATCTATCTATATGTAATTGCTAGTTTTTTTTAATACAGAGTTAAAAGTAATAATAATATATAATTTTGCAAAAAATCTTCCAAGCATAAGATATCTCAAATCAACAAAGGATCCTGGTTCGTCACTCCCCGTTTTTAATTTCTGAAAGATTGAATTCCGAGTTTCTTTGCATCAGGGAAATTTATCCTAAATTTTACATTTTTTTTAATTATGATGTAAAGTTAAAGTAGAGTTCAAATCAATAAAGGATTCAAAATTCTCGAAGAAAACATCTCGAAGAAAACATATCATTATGTTTCTCAAAGATGAGCATGGATGACATTTATGGGGACAAATGGTTATGGACATGAATGTTTTGTGGACAATAAAATCCTGAAAAAAAAACTGCTATATTTTTGTCCTGAAGAAAATTTAAAGCTCAAAGTGATCAGTCAAAAAAACTTCACAAGGATCCCACACTACTTTGCCCCCCACCTGAAATGGTCCCCTTTGAAAAAGCAAGAAAAAAAATCACTTGAAAATTAATGTGTTTGGATTTTAAGTGAGTTGGAGAATTTGTTCAGACAAAAAAAAAAGTGCTTCTAGTAAAAGCACTTTTGAGGAACTACTACTAAAAGGAGAAACCAAGGAGCTCAAAAGTACATCTAATGGAGCTGTTTCATTTCTCAACTGTGTAAAAATTGTAATCATACAATGAATGGCTTGCCCTGTGAATTCTCCGAAATTAGTGCACAGTAAACTGGGAAAAAAAATAATACTAATAGACTAATGATTTCTAGATGCAACATATAACTTGAACTAGATCATATATAGTGAGTGATGGTAAGAATTTACCTACCGGAAGCTGGAAAATGGCTCATCGGAAATGAATCTCGTAACACATGATCGATGTGTACTATTATTAGGACATGTCACGGAATTTAGATTTCTGGCCTTTCAAAAGCTTAGACTTCAAGCCATTCTTTCGGTTGCCTCCTCCTTGTGGCCATTCGATGAACCCTTTCATCCCTCGCGTAATGTGGGGATTTTCCATGTGATCCCGTTGTCTAATGGGAGAAGAAGTTCCCACACTAGACGTTGTCCCACTCGAAAGCCACCTATTACTATGATCGCCAGATGTTATCTCGTGAAGTTTGGGATTACTTGGAAATGCCTTCCGCTTCACTTGTCCTTTGGAGGTTGAGCATACCTCATTGATTTCGATATATGGAGAATTCTCACCTCCATTCTCATTACATTCTATTACGCTCCTTGAACCAAAAAATCTACCTGGGTGGTCACTCCCTTTAACGGAACATCTTGATACCTCATGAGGCACAATTTGATAGTTAGAAGCATTGCCAACGTCGCTCTCCCTCTCACTAGCTTCGTCTTGTTCAAGATCTTTAAAAATGGAGAATATCCCACTTGATTTTGGATGCACATATTCGAATTCCTTAATATCTTGAATATTCACGGATTTGACTGCCCGTATGATCAGTTCAGCTTCTCTTAGTTCCGCTATATCCAAGGGCACGGTTTGTGATCTCAGAAGAGATTCAAGGTCCGTGACCAACTTAATAAGCTGACGGTACTTGTGTTCAAGAGCCAACTTTGCATCAACCAGCTTCATATGAACACGTTCTTCGCGCCAAACCTCAGCCAGCTGCAACATTCTCCTCTCTTCTTCGACCTCTTTGTGAATTTTCATAGCTTCACGGTTCAATGCATCCAATTCAACCTTGTCTTCTCCGATTTTTTTAGCCAGCTCGTTACAAACTTCCTCCATCATCTCTCTGCCCCTTTTTTCCTTCTCGTAATCTTCCATGAGTTTCTTCGTAGCTGACTCACCGTCAGCCAGTTTCTTAACCAGTTTAGAGTTGAGAAACTCAATCTTCTTTCGGATTTTCCTTTCTTTGCTCAATTCATCCTTGAAGCCATCGATAACTGCACTAATTTTACTGTGTTCTCTGCTCCGCCTTGACTTCCTTTCCTCTCCAAGCTTTCTCATCAAATGTACAAATTTCATCTTAGAGTACTGACGCTCATCTTCAAGCTGAAGAATCTGTAATTGAGCCTGCATTAGTTCTGCTTGCAGAGCAGAAACAACAGAGACCGTAGTAACTTGACCTTCAAGAAGCTTCATTTGGGTGTAGAAGAAGTAGGGCTCTGTGGATTTTTTGGAGCACCTACGATCCCGCTTTGTTGCTCCTTCCATCACTGACTTAGGGTTAGGATACGGCAAAGAAGATTCATGCTACAAAAGTATTTAAAGAAATCAATCAAACAGATGAATGATTAACAATGTAATACTACTACATTGTCACACATTCTTCTTCCAGAAACATAATGAAAACATTCGAAAATCATAATATCATATGAATGAAAAGGGCATACCTTACGCGGGATCTTATAATTTGGATTACAATTAAGAAGATGGCTCTGCCATAGATCCCTAGATTTGACACCGTATTTTCTGCTAGAGCGATGCAAGGGAAGCACGAAATTTACATGTTCTGTACCAGAACCAGTCTGCAAGGAAACAACATGACTCTTTAAAACTCCCCTAATTGATGCAAAATCTTCAAGTTCAAATTATATTTACTTCATATAAACTATATATGATTTCGATCAATTCATGGTTTCGAAAGGTTTCTTCAAAAAGTCGTAAAGATATATAAAAACTGCAGATTAAATTCTATTTATGTATGGATTAAAATAATCTCTACTCCACCCAAATTCAATAAGAACAAATTCAAGAAATTAAAACAATTATTATTTACTTCATATAAACTATATATGATTTCAACCAATTCATGGTTTCAAAAGGTTTCTTCGAAAACTCGTAAAGATTTTTAAGAACTGCAGATTAAATTCTAGTTATGTATAGACAGTATATAGTATGGATTAATAATCTCTACTCCACCCAAAATTCAATAAGAACAATTTCGAGCAATTAAAAATAATTCAAATAATTGTTTGTTTGATGAGAAACTAAGAGAAAAAAAAAAGCACATCTATCACAACTTATCAATTCAAAAATCAACCCATCAGCCAAAAAAAAAAAAATCAATTCTTGACATTTTCCCACCATTTTCTCATCAACCAAACATCACAATCACAATCACCCAAAAGAGCAATTTTTTTTATAAAAATGATCAGAAAATTATACCTGAAATCTGAACCAATCACATGATCCGAATTTGACTCTGCCACCACCACCACCGCCACCGCCACCAAGCAAATGCAATTGCCAGAGCCCAGCAGCCAGCTTCCTGGCGGACAACGCAACACCGGCACCGCCTCCATCGCTTTTGTGTGCCTCGTCAAGAAACTTCCAGTGTGACAGCGGAGTTCCCGGCGTCCCGTACCTCCGGTGTTGGTAACCGGAAATGGGGAATTTGGTATGACGATGACGTGGAGGTGATGATGAGTAGCAGTGTCCAACAGAGAAGAAGCTCATTTTGTGATTATGTCAACAGAGAGCGCCATTTACACAGAGAGAGAATCAGAGAGAGAATTTCTGACCAAAAAGCAGCTTGAATTACGGAGGATTTGCCGACATGACAGAACACTGCAGTGTACTACGAAATTTATAATCTTTTGTTCTGTTTTAGTTTAGGTAGTTACACGTGGCAATTACGACACGGATCAGTATCCTCTACTATGTTTATCTTTTTTATAAGGGTAAATTATACTGAATCCCTTGAGGTTTGAGAAAATTACACTTAGATGGAAAAGTTTCTTTATTATACACTAACACCCCCAAAACTTAAATTTGACTTTTAAAATACCTAAAATGCCCATAGTTATATTATTTTATACTTTATTTTTTTACCTTTTAACCAAAAACTTTATAAACTTTAATAAAAATAAAAAATTAAATAAAAATATGATTCATAAAATAAATAAATAAAATAAATAAATAGTTTAATAAATAAATAAATAAATAGTTTTTTAAAATAAAATAAATAAATAGTTTTTTAAAAACAAAATAAATACATAGTTTTAAACAAATAAATAAATAGTTTTAAAACATAAATAAATAAATGAAAAAAATTCAAAAACAAATTTTTTTAAGGATATCCATTAATAGGGACAAGAAAAACTCTAAATATCCAAACTTTTATGGTAAAGATGATGGTGAGAGAAGCTTCAAGGTTCCCAACACTCCTTGGATATTTAGAGCTTATCTTGTCCTTATTAATGAATATTCTTAAAAATTAATGTTTTTAATTTTTTCATTTATTTTTAAAACTATTTATTTATTTAAAACTATTTATTTATTTGATTTTTTAATACTTTTTTATTTAATTTTTTAATTATTTATTTACTTAATTTTTTTTAAAACTATTTATTTGTTTAATTTTTTAAAACCATTTATTGATTTAATTTTTTAAAACTATCTAGTTATTTAATTTTTTAAAACTATTTGTTTATTAAATTTTTTAAAACTATTTATTTATTTAATGAATGATATTTTTATTTAGTTTTTTATTTTTATTAAAATTTATAAGGTTTTTGGTTAAAAAGCAAAAAATAAAAATAAAGTATAAAATAATATAACTATGGGAATTTTAGGTATTTTAAAAGTCAAATTTAAGTTTTGGGGGTATTAATGTATAATAAAGAAACCTTTCCATCTAAATGTAATTTGACCAAACCTCAAGGAGTTCAGTGTAATTTACCCTTTTTATAATCTAAAACAATGTGTAAGGGGTTGTTTTTCTTTTATCTGAAAACCCAATGGTTTTTGAATTTTTCATATAAAAAGTCTCCATTTTAAAATAATAAAAATAAAAATAATAAATTATTACCATACACATATAAAGTTATAAACAAATCTATATATATTCAGTAGAGGATCCAAATTCTTATCACACGACACAAAATTAACGAGTTTAGATTCGATATTTATAATGTTTTATTCAACTTTAGTTACTTACACTTTGTTTGATAAGAGGGAAAAATGGAGGGAGGGAGAGGGATGGGAGGAGAGCTTCAATCCCTTGTTTGGTTGAAGAGAAAAAAGAAGGGAGAGGAAAAGAGGAGGGAGCTCTCCTCCTTTTGAGCCCACCAAAACCAATCCCTCCAATTATGGAGGATGAGAGAGGGGAGGAAAAATTGGAGGAAAATTACAATAATACCCTATAATTTTTTATTAACCTCCAATTTACTAAAGGGCAATATAGTAATTTTATAAATTATATACCAATCAATTCATTCAACCCTCTTTTCAATACCAAACAACATGAAAGATATATGTTATCCTCTCCATCCTGCCTACTCTCTCTCCCTTTTACCAAACATAGCCTTAGTTATTATACTCATTTTTTTTTTTAAATTGTTACAATATTTTGGGATAGGTGATATGACTGGAACTTATGTATATTTATTTTTTGAGATTGACTCCTATGACCGAGAGGATGTCAAAAGTTGAATATTTTTCTCAACAATTTTGTAAATATTTGTATGAATTTTTTTTTGGGGCATATTTAGATTGATTCCTACGAACAAGAAGATATCAAAAATTGAATATTTTTCTCAACAATATTGTAAATATTTGTATGAATTATTTTTATTGTAGATATATATATATATATATATATATATATATATATGATGATGATGATATTGTTTTTTTTTATAAATATTACAATAATTTGATATTTGTAGAGGGGACAAATTCTTGTGTCCATTACGCAAATATCACCTTGTCTGCATACAATGATATGTTAAAAAAATAAATAAAATAATACAAAAATACAATATCTCATTTACACTTGGGTATACAAAATAAGTAAGAAATCTGGAAGTTATGAATCAACAAAAAGGGTGACATTAATTTGCTAGTACAAATTGCAACATTTATGGTAGAATCAAAGGGTCATACTAGATCAACTTAAATTTGTGATTTAAAATTTTGACTTTAACATACATTTCAACCACGCATGTGCTCTTAATCCAATGGTTGAGATTTGAATGCATATATAACTCTTGGATTACAAACACATGGGTGGTTGAGATGTTGAAATAAAAATTTTAAGTCGTAAATTTAAGTTGATCTAACCTAGCCTAGAATGGAAAAAATAAAAATCACATAATTCTGTCCTTTATTACAGAAATGGAAGTTAACCTACTGTGTTTCCAATTTTCATTATTTGTTTCTCATAAAAAAAATACAATTTCCATAAAAAAAAAATGAAATTAAACACACACGTTCAAACTTCAAAGCCAACCAATTAGCATTTAATACAATAATTACACAACTAAAAAATGGATTTTTTTTAAAACAATTCATTACTAAAGAAATAAATATCGATATCGATTTCAATAAAAAAAAAATCTTAAATATCCTTGCTATATCGAGAATTTATCAGGAATAGTATCGCATATCTTCCTTGACAAGAGAATAAATAGACCGTTTTGAGGTGCCAATGCCGCCACCACCATTGCAACCTGAAATTTATGGACATTTTATGAGGTTAGATTGTATAAGTTAATTGGCTGTCTACCATGAATTAAAGTACAACATAAATTTCAGATGTCGTAGATTCAACAATTCATAATAAATAAGAGATTGGCATAACCAGCACTGGACTATTTATACCGTACTTTTTTATATTATTTAGTATTTTTTTTTCCTTTATCGAATTATTTTAAAAAAAACATACAATTTTTATTAAAAAAAATCATGTACATAGTAAAACTAATAAAACCCCACTTTTTTTATTTTCAAAACTCTAATGACATAAATTATTTCAAATAGCTAAATGTTTACTATTTTTGTTTATATTTTCTTTTAGATCTCGATCTCATGTTTCTCATGTTTAGTATTTATTAATTTTATTGTTTCATATGTTTGTTTTATTTTTCTATTCAAATTCCAGATCCATGTTTTTTTTTTCTCTTTAATTGGGTTATTTTCTTTTGGATCTTCCAGACATTTTATAATTTGTATCAATTCTTTTATAGATTTTATTCCGGATTTCCAAAGTTAGTTTAATGTTATTTACAAAAAAACAAAACAACGAAATTGCATCAAGAATCGCAACCAAGAAAACCTAATCTTTGACAAAATGAAACCACACCAAAACCTTAAAAATTATCAGACGATCAATATCATACTCACAATCTACCACCAACAATCCAATCGACTACAGGAAGAAAAATCGCATATAATAAGGATGGTTTTACCATAAAATAAGAAGAAAAATTAAGTCATGAGAATGAATGTGTGAAAATTGTATATAAAGATTAGACATGAAGTGTATTTTTATTTTTACTTTTTTGAAAAAAAATAGGATGTATTAAGTTTGAAAAATATGTAAAAGTGTAAACCTAGAAATAAATCAAAAAAATTAATAAAACCTTTTAATTTTATATAATTAAACCAAAATTTTAAAAAGTAAGGCATAAATGGTTCAGTAGTTGGATTGCCGATAGCACCACTCATAAATAATCGACTTTTGGTTTATCCCGATATTTTTATTCTAACTTGTGTTATAATTAGATTAAGTACAATCATCTTAATTATTTATCAGTCCAGAAAACTATTAAGATAGTAATTGAAAACATAGTATACATTACTTGTATTAATGAACAAGTCGATATTTATTAAGTTCGAGAAGAAGAACTAAGAAGAAGAGAGAAGAAAATGATCTTCATTCATTGAATCGATAACAATATATAAGCCAGCTATATAAATAGCCACTTATTACAATGAGTTAGTTATAATATAAAGTGTAATTAGAAAGCTAATTAACTAACTAATTTGTAGATTAACAACTAATCATTATTCACAATATGTACACCCTAATACTCCTTCTCAAGGTGGCTTGTAAATGTCCTTTACAACCATCTTGGGCAACAAAGAAAAAAGCTGAGTAGATGGAAGAGGTTTTGTAAACATGTCAGCTAATTGGTATTGAGATCTAATGGGCAGCAATTTGAGAACTCTCAAAGCAACTCTTTCACGAACAAAATGGCAATCTATCTCGACAAGCTTAGTTCATTCATGAAAGGTTGGATTCGAGGCAATATGTATCACAGCTTGATTGTCACAATATAGCAAAGCAGGGGAATCAACCTTGACTTGAAAATCTTTAAGAAGTTGATGCAACCAGATAAGCTCACTGGCAGTAGAGGAAAAAGCTCTATACTCAGCTTCAGCTGAGGATCGAGAGACGGTGGTCTGCTTTTGGCCTTCCATGAGACTAAAGAGTCTCCACTAAAGATGCAAAAACCTGTAATGGAGCGTCGAGAATCAAGGCATGAGCCCCAATCAGCATCAGAAAATGCTTTCAAATGAACTTGAACACACGCATCAGAGTAAGCTCTTAGCTGTGAGGAAGAATTAGAAGAAAACAGCAACCCTTGACCAGGACTTTTCTTGAGATAACGAAGCAGATGATGCACTGCCTTGAGATGAGAAAGTCGAGGTTAACCCAAGAATTGAGTGAGCTTGTGAACTGCAAAAGTAATATCTGGACGAGATAAAGTGAGATAAAGAAGTTTCCCAACAAGCCGTCGATAATGTGTTATATCAGGAAGCAGATCACCTTCTGCGGCAGTTAAACGAAGTTTTGGATCCATTGGAACATCAGTTGGCTTACAACCAAGTATCATGTGTCCTCAAGTAATTGTAAGGTGTAATGGCGTTGAGAAAACACAATACCTTGCTTTGACTTAGCAATCTCAAGACCAAGGAAGTACTTGAGACAACTAAGATCCTTGAGTTTAAACTGTGTATGCAGAAACTGTTTGAGCTCATCAATAGCTTGAGATGAAGGACTAGTAAGGATAATATCATCCACATAAACTAAAAGAGCAACAAAAGAGGATCCATGACCTTTTGTGAAGAGAGAGTAATCAGATTTTGACTGAAGAAAGCCAACCTTGAGTAAGGCTTGAGAAAATCTTGAATACCATTGTCTCGAAGCGTGCTTGAGACCATAAATTGACTTGTGAAGCTTGCATACGAGTTTGCATTGAGATGGAGAGATCTCCCCCTATCTAAGATAGCAGAGAGGAGGATCCATATAGACTTCCCCAAAAAGATCGCCATTTAAAAAAGTATTGTTGACATCGAGTTGAGCTAGATGCCAATTATGTGAGGCAGCAAGGGCAAGAAGAACCTTTACAGTCACTAATTTTGCCACTGGAGAAATGGTTTCAACAAAGTCCAAACCTTCTTGTTGTGTGTATCCTTTGGCTACCAAATGAGCCTTATGTCGCTCAATAGATCCATCCGATTTAAGCTTGATCTTATAAATCCATTTGCATCCGATAGTATACTTGTCTTGAGGAAGAGGTGTGACGGTCCAGGTGTTATTTGCTTCCATAGCTTTCAACTCTTCATGTATAGCCAATCTCCATTCAGGAAACTTCACTGCTTGGTGATAGTATTGAGGCTCAACCTGAGAGGATACACTGAGCACAAACTGCTTGTGTGAATCAGAAAGGCCATGATAAGAGATATAGTTAGAGATTGGATAAGATGCAGAAGTGGAAGCTTGAGTAGAAGAGTCAACAAGTAAATTGCAGTGATAATCCTTCAAGTAATTAGGTTGATGAATCCTTCTGGTAGATTTTTGAAGAACACCACCAGATGGAATATCATCTACTGGAATACTAGCTGCTGAAGTAGAAGCAACACCAGAGGAAACACCATTTGAAGAATTAGAATCAGGACGATCAATGGGAATATCAGCAGGAGCACCAGAAGTAACAGATGGATCATGTGAAGAAGCAAGATCTGGAATAAAATGAGCTTTTAATGAAGAATGTGGCAGAACCAAATCTGGGAACAGATCAGTAACTTGAGCTGAACTAGTAATAGTATGAAAGGGAAACACCTTCTCATGAAACACTGCATCTCTTGAAAGAAAAACTTGTTTGGTCTCCACATCATAGAACTTATAACCTTTCACACTAGGCGGATAACCAAGGAAAACACAAACTCGAGCACGAGGTTGGAACTTGGTTCGATGAGCAGCTAAAGTGGAAACAAATGCCAAACAGCCAAAAACTCGAAAACGAGTGTACTCAGGAGCTGTTTTGTATAGCAAATGAAAAGGTGTGATGTGCCTCAATAGTGGAGAATGAGTTCTGTTAATCAAGAAAGACGCAGTAAGAACACAATCTGTCCAAAAAGAAACTAGAATCCTGGATTGAAAAAACAGTGACCGAGCCACATTTAAGAGATGTTGATGTTTTCGCTCCACAACCAAATTGGATGAGGCCTTTCAACACATGAAAACTGATGCAAAACTCCCTTATCTTGAAAAAACTCAGCAAAAGATAACTCAGGTGCATTATCAGATCGAAATACCTTGATTTTGGCATTAAACTGAGTTGAAACCGTGTTGAAAAACTTCGGTATCACAGAGACAGCATCAGATTTATTCCTCAACAAATAAACCCAAGTAAAACGAGTGCAATCAACAACAAGAGTCAAGAAAAACCGATGACCAGTATAAGAAACAGTTTGATATGGCCCCCAAATATCACAGTGTACAAGATCAAAAGGAAATTTGGACAAATGATTATTGGATTCAAAATGCAGCCTTCTTTGCTTAGCAAGAGAACAAATATAACAAGGATCCGACTTATGTAATCTAATTACATCACATTTCAACTGATCTTTCAAAGAATCAAGTCTCTTAAAAGAAATATGTCATAGCCTATTATGCCAAATATGAGCATAAACATTATTGACAAAAGCATTGGAAATAAATTCAAATACTGAACATTAAGAACATAGAGATCTTGGACTTTGTCACCCCTGCCAATCATCCTCTTGTTGGATAGATCCTGATTAACAAAGCAGTCAGGAAGAAAACTCACAGTAAGGCCAGATCCAGTTACTAAAGCACTGACTGAGATCAAGTTAAATTTGAATTGAGGAACAAACAATACATCCTTAAGCACAAGATCAGAATGCAATTTAACATCACCAGCAAAATGGACCAAAATTTGAGAATGACTTGGCAAAGTAACTGTTGTGTGATGAATAGAATGCAATGAAACAAAGGCACTGGCTTGTGAACAAATATGTCGAGTAGCTTCTGAGTCTACAATCCAGAACTGATTGGATGGAAATAAAGGACTCAAAGACACAGAGAAGCAAATACCTGCAAGACGGTTGGTTTGAGAAGAATCAGGAGCATTCGTGGCCTTTGCTGAGCTACTCAAATGTGTAGAAAACATGGACATCAGCTGCTAATATTGATTGGAGTTCAGATTCTGAACAAAACCTCCAAAAGAATTAGACTGATCTGATCTATCATCAAAGGTAGAAACTTGATGAGCAGTAGCATTAGAATTGTTGTTGGATCTAAATTTATATCCAGGAGGATATCCATGGATCTTGTGGCAACGATCCACAGTATATCCAAGAATCCTGCAATGTGTGTAATAAGGCATGTCTCTTTTCTGATTCTTGGAAGCTCTGGAATTGGAATTTTGAGAATTTTGAGAACTAGATCCACCAAACTTAGCAACATCTGTTTTAACAGCAAAGGCCATTGTACTAGTTGAATTGCTCGAATCAGAAGAAAAATTAGTTCTCCTTTGTTGTTCCTCTTGAACAATCAGAGATAAAACACGATTGATAGGAGGCATCGGATCCATGAGAAGCAACTGACTACGAACTTGAGAGAAAGAATCATCAAGTCCCATTAAGAAGGACATTATGTCCTCCATTTGATGATGATCATTAAGATTTTTAACTCCACCACAAATGCATTTTCCACAAGAACAATTAGGCCGGTAATTACTCAGTTCTTCCCATATAGTTTTCAGCTTTGTGAAGTAAATGCTAACAGAACTCTGTTCTTGACGTAAATTCATTAATTCATGTTTAAGCTGAAAAATTCTAGGTCCGTTCTTCTGTTGAAAACGATCCCTAAGATCTAGCCAAATCTCATCGGGCATAAGCAGCAAAAATAATACTCGTATAAATTTCTTTTGAAACCGAATTTAAGATTCAAGATATAACAATATTATTATTGCGAATCCAGGAATTGAGCAAATTATTGTCAATACCTTGAGGCTCAGAAATAGATCCATCGACAAATCCCAATTTGTTCTTCACAGATAGTGCAATTAACATCGCCCGACTCCAGTTGGTGTAATTCTCACTGGTGAGTTGCTGCGAGACGAGCACTTGCCCAGAGCTATCAGAATGATGAAGATAGTAGGGATTCGAAGGTTCTTCAATGGCGGAACGATTCGAATTGGTATGCTCTCCAGAATTGGGATCATGATTCGAATTGGTACGCTCTCCAGAATTGGGATCACTCATCGAGGGAAGAATCGCCATATCGAAGAAGACAAAAACAATCAACGAAGGAAGAAGAAAACAAGCAAATTTGCAACGGATCAATTTTGCTCTGATACCATATTAAGTTCGAGAAGAAGAACTAAGAAGAAGAGAGAAAAGAAGAGAGAAAAGAAAATGATCTTCATTCATTGAATCGATAACAATACAAAAGCCAGCTATATAAATAGCCACTTATTACAATGAATTAGTTATAACAGAAAGTGTAATTAGAAAGCTAACTAACTAACTAATCTGTAGATTAACAACTAATCATTATTTACAATATGTACACCCTAATAATATTTGTACTACAAATTAATATGTTTAAAAAAAATATAAAAGTGAATTAAGATTTAAGAGTACAAATTAAACAAACCTATTTATTAGATGTAATTGATCTTCTTCTTTTTTTGCCTCTTCTGAATGGAGAAAAATGCAAGTACATTATTTCTGTAGTTGGCTTTATGGAGACTCCTTTTGTAGTTGTAATATTCATTAATTATAGGGTAAGTTTTGGACATTTTCTCTTCTTCATTTGAATAAAATATGTATATCAAATTTATCTCCAAAAAAATCAATAGCAAGATGATCAATGTTAATTGAATATTTAAAACCGTTTTTAACCATTAATGTATAGAGTGGGAGGCCTAACAAGGTGGAGGATAGGGAGGCCTGATTTAGTGCGGGATATATTACATAAGTAAAAAAAGTGTGAGATTCGACAATATAATGTTTTAGAGTTATAAAATTGAGATCATGTAATGGTCATGGGTTTTTATTTTTATTTTTAAAAACTATTGTATGCTTTGTAATATTGTAAAACTAAAGTTTTGAATTTTTTTTTTAATTTTTAAAAATCATTGTATGCTTTATAACATTGCAAAACTAAAGTTTTGAAATATTTTTTCAGCATCGTTATGACTAGAAAATTATCACATATATAATAATAATAATAAGAAAAGAAGGTTTACTTGCATAAACATCCCATGAGGTTAGACAATATTGCACTCATATTCAACTTTTCCTTTAATTGTACAAACCTCCTTTGAAAAAAGTTGACTAATGGTTTGACTAACTGTCAATTTAATGGTCTAGAGATGATCTAAGGACCTTTTACACATTAAAATAATTAAAATTCAAAGGAATCTCAAGTGTTTCTATAACTATAAATCTATCCGGATAATAACTATAAAAATAACCTTAAAAGTGTAAAAAACTAAAAATCAACCACAACCAATTCCTTCATCTTCAACCTTAACTAGGGGTGGGTACGGTTCGGTTCGGTTTTAGGAAAAACCGAACCGAACCGAAAATATTTCGGTTTATCCAAAATTAAACCGGTTTAAACCGAATAAGAAATGATAACCGAACTGGACTGAACTGATTTTAATCGGTTCGGTTCGGTTCGGTTCATTTCGGTTTTGGGCCTAATGAGCCTAATGAGTTTGATGGGCTTAATGAGTCTTTTTAATATGTTTTTAAATTTGATGGGTTGTTGGATTTTCATTTTGGGCAAAGTTTCATAAATTTTAATAGTCCAAGCACAAAAAACCTAAATCAAACCGAACTAATAATATTTAATTTATAATTCATTCAAAAAAATCACAAATTGAATTGACAGTAAACACTCTAAATCACAAATCCAAACTCTAAAAATCACATATACATTTCAATTGTCACAATTTTCACAATTTTCATATAGACATGATACATACAATTTAATTTTCAGAGATAAACACTCTAAATCACAAATCCAAACTCCAAATAAAAATTACAATCCAAATCCAAACTCCAAATCGAAATGCTATAATGATAGTAAAATAAGAGACTTGCATCCATATTAGAAGGCAGCAAGGCAAGCATCATGGATACGAAAAAAAAATTATAGTTAAAAATTATACCAAGTAATGTATCCTAGTAGCACGCTGCCAACAATTCAAACATATATACTGATATAGTGATATACAAAGGCAGGGGCGGACCCACGTGCAGACCAGATAGGGACCGTGTCATACCTCAAATTTTTTTTTAAAAAATTTATTTTTTATATACTTTATATATATATATATATATATATTCATTAAGAATTGTTACACCATTTCTTGTTTAGCACAGTTGGTAAGTGGCCCTTCTTTCTCATATTTTGGTACATGGTTCAAGTCTCACTGCAAGCAAATGTATTTTCTTTTAATTCAAATTTATCTTATAATTTTTTACATCTTATTTATTTTACATATTTTCTAATTCCTTTTTCTAATTTTTGTTTCTTTTAAAATAAAACAATTATTTTCTTATTTTATATTAAATTAATTATTATTATTTTGGATTTTTATTATTTCTAACAGTTTTAGTTTGACATACCTAACACGTCCAATCAATAAACCATAAAATCTCAAATTTTACTTTATTTGATTAAAATAGTCAATCCATTATTATGAATTTTTTTATCCTTACTATTTTTTTATAGTTTTAATTTATTTAGAATCAATAAATCAATAATTTACCAATAATTTGAAGAAAAAAAAATTAAAAACATGTCTAGTAATATTTATTAATAAATAGTTTTTGTATAAGTTTAAATTGAATTCATTATAAATGTAAAAAATATATATATATAAAATTAGGTTGTAATTTATTCTTATAATTTTTTTTTTCATTATTTATGTTGTTTTTCTTGTTATTATTTATTTTTTAATATTTTCCTTATATTTATTTGTTTTTTAATGTAAGATTATTTAATTCATATGGAAAAAAACTCATTTTTGTTTAAAAAACACTCATTTTATTACGATTTTAATTTTTAAGTATTTTTTTATATATAGTCAAGTGCCCTACCTGGTTGAAATTTATGGATCCGCCACTGAAAGGAAACTTGTCCAGTAGCATGCTAGTGTTATATATATATATATATATATATATATATATATATATATATTGTGTCATAAAAATAATATATATATACAGGTAGGACACGAAGCAACTATACAGAAAGACAGACAAAGCAACTAGGGTATTTATTTATTTATATATGCGGTTTAATCGGTTCAAACCGATTTGAATCGAAAACTTACCGGTTTTTAACTTTTAAACCGGTTTAAACCGAATTCAATCTATGAACCGAACCGAACATCCTTTTTTTGGTTCGGTTCGGTTCCGAACTTAGTGCCCACCCCTAACCTCAACTGTCGTTGCCTCCACGCCGACGACGATGGCGAAACTGGTGCGAGGCCTCCTCTTAGATCTGGGAGCCTCTCCGTGATGGAGATTTCTCTATCCATCTAATTGGAGTTCTACTCCATCTCAAATTTCTCCATCAAAGATGGATCGGCACGCGTACAACGCGTGATATCGCCGACACGACTAGATTGGCGACGATGCGTTGTTCCTTCTCCAATTGTCCTTCCAACTTAATATTTGCCAACTTTTCTTACCACCAGTTTCGCTTCTCTTTTTCTTCCCTAATCTTCTCTGCAACTAATATTCACTTTCTTCTTCTTCGAAGCTAAAATTTCACCATTATTGACAGCCCATATCAACAAGCGTCGGTGGGAAGAAGCCTTTTTTGGGTTTTGTAAATACAAAAGATTGTAATTATATATGTTGGTTGAGATTTGATTAGTGAAGAATACAAGAATTATAAAGAGGAATATATATATTTTTTTCAAACTAAAGGCTTCTTCTACTTTAAAGCAGAATGGAGACAATTAGTTGGTCACTAATTTAACTCTTTTCAGACAACTTGGTTTGGTGTTAATTTAAGGTAATTGGGAAAAGCAAAAGCAGATTTGTTTTTTTTTTTTTTTTTGAAAACGAATCTTTCTTCTTTCCTAGTTTCAATTTTTTTTTTTAAGAAAATTAAAAATACATTGATGAATTTGATAGCATTACATATGCTTTTTCATTTCACTGTGAAAATGATATTAAAGTTGGGGATTGGATTGATGCAGTTGCTCAACTGTATGATGAACTGAGTTGGACAAATGTAGATCAAACATGGTTTTTTTTTTTAATATCCGAAAAAAAAGTGAAAAAGAGAGTTGATTGGGGTGCTTTTAATTTGGAGGGATTTGGTTAGGTGAGATGACATAAATTGAGAAAATAAAAGTAATTATTTGACAAATAAACATGTTTAGTATGGCATTGGGGTGCTTTTAATCGAAGTTTTTTTTTTTGCAAATTTTTGAGATTTTTTTTTTCTAGACCTCAGTTTGGTTTTTTTTTTTCTAGAAGTTTGGTGATCTCGGTCATTATGTAATTCCGTTACCATTTGGAGTAAATTTATAATTTCCAAAATGTCATGCCATGTCAGCCATAGATTAAGACTGAGGGATAATTTTGACTTTTCACATTTTGAAGTTAGTTAAAGGTTATGTTTGATCGATAGTCAACTTTTTCAGAAGAGGTTTGTGCAATTAAAAGAAAAGTTGAATATGAGTGTAATATTGCCTAAATTTAGGGTGTCTGTGCAAATAACCCTAATAATAATAATAAAAAAATTATTATTAGGGTGAAATTCATTTTCATCCCTCCGGTTTGACATAATAGCCAAATTGGTCCCTCTGTTTTCAATATTATGTTGACAGATTTCTCTAGTTTCTAAAAATCTGTATTTTGGTCCCTGCCGTCCAATTCCGTTAGAGTTTCAAAGATTTCGTCAGTGTTGTGAGGGTTAAATGGTAACTTACAGATCTTATGGTACCTCTTGTTGAACACCAGATCTTGTTGAAACTTCGATTAATTGAGAAAAATAAATAAATCAATCAAGTAAACATATTATATTTTATGGCTTATATTTGTTGAACACCAGCACTTCTTGTCCCAGATCTTGTGGTACCTCTTGTTGAACATCATTACTTATTTTCCCTAATTAAATAAATAATTTTTTAAAAAATCTTCCTCTTCAGGAATCCACACCTGGTTTCTTCATCTTTTTCTCTCTTCACAAATCTCAAACCCTTACAATCAATGAATCAAACACCAACCCAAAAATCAATCTCCAAAATCATCTTCTTCAAACATCATCTATCTCTCTATCTCTCACACTCATTCAAACCTTTCACCACCGAATCTCAACCTCATCTCTCTCCTGACCTGATAGATTGCCCTAGAATCTCTCTTTTCTCTCTTCACTTGTCTCTCTCTAGAATCCTCATAGTTATCTTCTTCTTCTTCCTCTTGTTCCGTTTCGTATTCTTCTTCGTCAAAGATCTTCGCGACTGTGAGACCGACCCATTCTCTATTTTGTGTTTTCTGTTGATACAGAGAAAAGAGAGAAACTGTGAGAATTGGAAAAGGATCGGGAATGTGAAGGGCACGAGGAACTGTTGATACAGAGAAAATGGTCGATTTGGGTTTGGTTTCGATCTGGGTTTCGATTAGTGGTAGTGGTGGTCTGGTGGCGGTGATGAAGAACTAGAGGTTGAGAGAGAGAGAGAGAGAGATGTGGTTGACGGTGGTAAATCTGAGTTTGATTTGGTGGTCGTGGTGGTTTTGGTGGGGTTGGTTGCTAGTTTTGGTGGAAAGACATAGAGGGTTAAAGTTAGAGTTGAGACAGAGAGACAAAGAGGGTTAAGGCTTTAAGCCCGTATCGCAACGTTCCACTACCCCGCAGAACGGAAAGTCGGGCCTATTGAGAGGGATATGGGGAAACTCGTCAAAGCCCGCTGCCACCGAAGAGCGCCCATAGCAAGCTGTTTATAGCTCCAAGGGACCTGGAAAGATCGGACCAAACTCCTAGCACCAAGATCAAGGCCTTCGCTCTACCAAACAATAAGTGTCATATCCGCCATCCTCCATGAAGAATCATACCATGGAGATACACAAGATCATGCCTACAACCATACCATAGAGATACATAAGATCATATCTACAACAAACATGGAAACACTACGTGCAGAACAAGTGATTGAATCCAAAAAGGAAACAAACTTATCTCCGCCTATGATACTCTCGAATCCGTCATTAAACGAAATGCAATGACTTTTTTTAAATAATAAGATCCCTCCCGATAAGGAGGGGGGATGAGGGAGAGAATCATGGCGGGAAAGTCGTAAACGGAACCTACCTAAACTATGTATAAAACGATCGATCAAGAAAGAAAGAGGGGACTACTTTTGGAGAGGCACGAGAGTGCCATTTCGTTGTATCCTAGAGAGATTAAGAGTATTGGAGAGATCTTTGTAACTTATTTCAGATGAATGATAAAATCATTGTATTCCTTTTTGCCTTGTGTTAATATCATCTTTCTGAACCTATAGCAAACTAAGCACCGAGGGTATCTAGCCCCAGCCACCACCTACGTGGTAGTGATCTCGAGGGTGCTAGCTAAGATTTTTCGCCCCGAGTGAATTTTCCGTTAACACTTTTATATCTCAATCTCATGTTTCTTATGTTTAGTATTTATTGATTTTATTGTTTCACATGATTGTTTTGTTTTTCTTTTCAAATTCCAAATCCATGTTTATCACTATATGATTTATATTAATTATTTTGTAGATTTTATTCCAGATCTTCTAAAATTGGTTTAATGTTATTTACAAAAAAAAAAAAAATCGCACCAAGAATCACAACCAAGAAAACCTAATCCCTGACAAAAGGAAACCACACCAAAATCCTAACTTAATCGCTCAAAAAAATTATCAGAAGATCAATATCACACTCATAATCTACCACAAACAATCCAATTGACTACAAAAAAAATCGCATCTAATAAGGATGGTTTCACCACGAAATAAGAAGAAAAAACAAGTCCTGCAAATGATGTGAGAAAACTGTATATAAAGATTAGAGACTGGAGTGTATTTTTTTTTTTAAAGATACAAGGTGTATTAAGTTTGAAAAATATGTAAAAGGGTAATCCTGGAAATAAATCAAAAAAACTAATAAAACCATTTAATTTTTTATAATTAAAACAAGAGGAAATAGGCCTTTTTAGTCTAAAATTAAGGATGTTTATTGTTTTTGCCCAACATTAGTGTTTTTATTGTTTTTGCCCAATAATTGGCTGTGAAGACTTAAATGCCCCTCACTATTTTCTTTTATCTCTTCTCTCTCTTTGGTGAGAATCATTAATTGATTTTTCATTCTCTCTCTTCAATCTCTTCTTTCTCTCTCTCTCTTTCTCCGAAGCCTCTCTCCGACGCCTCTCTCCTCTCCCCGCCATAATTTTTTTTCTACCAGATCTCCTCTCCAATCTCTTCTTTCTTTATCTCTCTTCAATCTTTATCTCTCTTCAATTGCTTCTTTCTTCGGTCTTTCTATTCATTCTCTCACTGCCGCTGTTCTTCAACCGTGCCGATGACCTCGTCTCCGGTGGTCGCTGCCTCGTCTCCGGCGACCGCTCATCTCTGGTGGTCAACCACCCATCTCCGGTGGTCGCTGCCTCTCCAGACGTCTCCAGTTGTGTTTTCTCCATATCCACAATTTTTTTAATAAAGAGATCCAGATCTAGAATTTGTTGGAATTGATTATGGGTTTTGTGGTGGTGTTGGTTCTGGGTTTGATGATGATGGGGTTTATGGTGGTGATGTACTGATGTGATTCGGTTGATGATGTTGGTGGATTTTGGTTTGAATTAAAATTGATTTTGGTGAATGGTTTTATTTTGTTAAAAGGTTTTTAGTTTTTCGTTTATTTTTTTTATTTTTTTATTTGAAGAGATCTGAAAATCCATCCAGATCTCTTCAAAGATTTTTTTAATTTTATTTGGCATGAGAAAATCTGGAAAATTTGAAAATCTATTCAAATTTGGAAATTTTTCTAGATTTTTTTAAACATACCAGAGTATCAATTAAACACACCAAGGCAACCCAATTAAACACACAAAGACAGACTAATTAAACACACCAGTCGTAAATCAATTAAACACACCAGGGTAGACTAATTAAACACACCATAACGACTCAATTAAACACACCAGGGCAGATCAATTAAACACACCAGAGTAACGACCAATTAAACACATCAGGGCAACTCAATTAAACACACAATGGAAAATCAATTAAACACACAAGGACAACACCAAATTAAACACACCAAGTCTAACACAATTAAACACATCCGAGATGAAGAAGAAGAAGAATACTAGGGGTCTGGGAAGAAGAAGAAGAAAAAGAAAAAAAAAAAGAAAAAAAGTTGTTTCTTTTCCGGGAAGAAAAAGAAAAAGAAGATATAGAATTTTTTGTATAAAGAAAGGCAATTTTGTCCAAATAGTAGATATTTTGGTAGAAACAATAAAAATGCTAATCTTGGGTAAAAACAATAAACCCACTAATTTTATGGTTAGTTTTAAAGTTCTCCCTTAAAACAAAATTTAAAAAGTGGGGCATAAATAATTCAGTAATGAGGGTGCCAATAGAACCACTCTAAATTTTTTCCTAAAAAATTCCTAACAAAAAAGAAGAATTATTTTGATTTTTTTTAAGACAATAAACCCAGCAACAACAAACACACTATAATAATTTTCACTTCTAGTTTTATCACTCTAAATCTCTGACAAGAATATATATCAAAGCCACCCATCTAAATTACATCCTCCAACCAAAACCCCAATCCAAAATCAAAACTACAATCTCCAACCAAAACCCCAATCCAAATCAATCAACAAAAGCATAATCACCATTCAACACCACCCAAATCATTCTATTACACCAAAACACAAATCCATTAATTAAACCAACACCCAAATCAAATAAACACCACCACCATCGAAGTTTTTAGAGCTTGCAATCAGGGAGAAGTGAATGACAATATTAGAAAAGGAAAGATGGGAGGATGAGACCTTGAGCTTGAGTCCATGGTTGGCAGAGATTTCACCCAACAAAGGAGAGGCGTGGTGAGAGGCCTGCGGAAGACCGACATGAGCATCCTCCAATTTCGTTGGGAGGAGGCAGCATCCTCCCAACAAAAACTATGGAGGCCGACTATGGCCTCAAAGTTTGATAATTTATGAATTTTTATTAATTAATTATTTATTGTATTAAAATTATATGTTATATATTTAATTATTTCAATAAATATATATTTAATTATTTATGGGTGATTTAAATCAATTTGTTTGATCTGCCCAAAAAAAAATTCAGGTTTATTGATAAATTGGTGATTTTTCCCTCCATAACTCTGGTCAACTGTTAAGTGTAAAAGCTGTTGACTAAGGCGAGGTTAGGTTTTTGTAATTAACGTTAAATGTTGAATATTAAGCCATTAACTCTTATCTTAGCGTAGTTTGTGCAATTTTCCCTTATTATTATTATTATTAGGGCAAATTGCACTGAACCCCTTGAGGTTTGAGAAAGTTACACTTAGATGGAAAAGTTTCTTTATTATACACTAACACCCCCAAGATTGAAATTTGACTTTTAAAATACCTAAAATGCCCCTAGTTATATTATTTTATACTTTATTTTTTTACCTTTTCACCATAAAGTTTAATAAAAATAAAAAACTAAGTAAAAATATGATTCATTAAATAAATAAATAGTTTTAAAAAATTAAATAAATAAATGGTTTAAAAAAATTAAATAAATAAATATTTTTTAAAAAATTAAGTACATAAATAATTAAAAAATTAAATAAAAGAGTATTAAAAAATCAAATAAATAAATAGTTTTAAATAAATAAATAGTTTAAAAAATAAATGAAAACAATTAAAAACATTATTTTTTTAAGAATATCCATTAACAGGGACTAGATAAGCTCTAAATATCTCAGGAGTGTTGGGAACCTTGAAGCTTCTCTCACCATCATCTTTACAGAAAAAGTTTGGATATTTAAAATTTTTCTTGTCCCTATCAATGGATATCCTTAAAAATTTTAATGCTTTTGATTTTTTTCATTTATTTATTTACATTTTAGTTTTTTTTTAAACTATTATTTATTTTATTTTTTAAAGCTATTATTTATATTATTTTTTAAAACTATTTATTTATTTTTTAAAAAACTATTTATTTATTTTATTTTTAAAAACTATTTATTTATTTATTTATTTTAATTTTTTATTTAATTTTTTTAAACTATTTATTTATTTATTTTTTAAAACTATTTATTTATTTTATTTTTAAAAACTATTTATTTATTTATTTTTTAAAAATTATTTATTTAATTTTTTAAAACTATTTATCTATTTTTTTTAAACTATTTAGTTATTTTATTTTTAAAAACTATTTATTTATTTTAAAATTATTTATTTATTTTTTTAAAACTGTTTATTTATTTATTTTTTAAAACTATTTATTTATTTATTTTTTAAAACTGTTTATTTATTTATTTTTTAAAACTATTTATTTATTTAATTTTTAAAAAATATTATTTATTTAATGAATTATATTTTTTATTTAGTTTTTTATTTTTATTAAAGTTTATAAAGTTTTTGGTTAAAACGTAAAAAAAATAAAGTATAAAATAATATAACTAGAGGCATTTTAGGTCTTTAAAAAGTCAAATTTAAGTTTTGGGGGTATTAGTGTATAATAAACAAACTTTCCAATCTAAGTGTAACTTGCTCAAACCACAAGCGGTTGAGTGTAATTCACCCTTAGTATTATTAGATGCAATAGACCTAATTTTCTTGCCTCTTCTAAAGGAGAAAAAAGCAAGTGTTTCTCTATTTGACTTTATCAAGATTCCTTTTGTAGTTGTAATATTTAGTAATTACAGGGTAAGTTTTGGACTCCTTTATATATATATATATATATATATATATATATATATATATATATATATATATACACACACTAAGGAGTCATTTGTTTTTTTATCTGAAGACTGAACACTCCTGAATTTTTCTGAAGACTGAATAGGGACTGAAATCTGAACTTGAATGACATGTTTGTTTTTTTTTCTCACATCTTAATGTATTATCAACACGTTTGTTTTTTAAAAGTAAAATTGTCTGAAAATAAGTAATTTTACATTTATACATATATTAAACAATTATACATATAATATGGAATAAAAACAATCCAAAAATCATAATTATATATAAACACATATGATCATGATCTTCTTCCTCGATTACAAATAAACTTTATTTTTACTAAGAAAGGAAAAAAAAAGTTTATTTTTTTTCAAAAAATAAAAGGGGCAACAGAAAAACTCACACAAAATATTCTAAAAAAATAATATATAAATATATCACCCTAATACTATAATAAAGTATTGATATTATACACCAATATAAGAAGTGATTAAGATTCTTTTTTATTTTTAAAGCTATTTAAAATAAGCAATATATTAAAATAAAGATTTATGTACTATATATAATTATGATGAAATTGGAAATATGTTATATATGAGGGATATTATCGGGAAAAAAAAATTGGATTGCATTTAATGCAATTCAGTGATTTGCAATTAAGTGAAAAGTCAGAATTTTTTACTTTTTATTTTAAGTTGTTTTTTGATATTTTTAAGTTGTTTGACCACTTATAAAAACAAACAAAACAACTTAATAATTATGATTCAGACCCATTAAGTTTTAAGTGGAAAAAACAAACGACCCCTAAATATATAAAGTGTTTCTCCGAATCATTTTTTTGACAATGTAGAGAGAGAGGCTCGTTTAGTGCGGGATTTGACTTCATAACATTTCATGAGTTACAAAGTTGAAATCTCAACTATTTAATGTTATAAAACTAGACTCGTAATTTTATGACATAAAAGAGCTGGGCGGTTTTATAACATTTCAAAATTAAAGTCTTAATTTTTTTTTACACCATCATGAATAGAGAATTATATGGCATTTCCGGGCATTTTTCATCTGAAATTAACTTTGTAACATTACAGAGTGCCCGGTACACTCTCTAAAGTGATGAAAAACATACGAGAATCTCGTACTTGATCGGTTCTCTCTCTCTCTCTCTCTCTCTCTCTCTCTCTCTCTCTCTCTCTCTCTATATATATATATATATATATATATGATGTGTGTGTGTATAGTCCATTGCTAACAAACAAGTACGTCCAGGCCAACCCTCTAATATTGTTTCTACCATGGATGCATGTGTCTACATCTCAACAACATTTTTAAGTTGCTATCTTAAAATATAATTAGGCCATGAAAGTAGTTGCTGGAAACAAAAGATCATCAACTCTCTCTAACTAGACGATCAACCAAGTAGTTGATTCTTCAAAATAAGAGTGCACACATCAAATCAGCATTTGTTTTTGTGCAACTAAAACTACTAGTCGAGATTGAAAGCTAAATTTATTGAAAATTTGAAACCAATATTGAATGAGACTTATGATGAGAGTTATTGTACAATCATTTTCAGTCGGCTACCCAACACAACTGATTTTAGTACTAAACATTATTTCAAGCATAATTCTCATCCAACTCAATGCTTATTTTCTGTTGGCCGAGTGGAGACACTCGCATAACTTTCCTGAGGTCCCCTATCTATGGAAACCAATCGGTAACCAAAGAATGAACATTAAACGTTTTATTTCATACTTCCAAAGTTTAGGCGGTGTCCGCCGTGATCGCTAGCCCAGCAAGGCCAACAATTTTTAATATATTTTTTTTCTCAGAAAGATACATTTGAAAATCAAGGCATGTGTGTACAGTTATGAAAATTACATGATATATTTTTTTTAATTTGGAGTGGTCTTGTCTTCTTCATTAAATTTGTCATCGTTTGCTTCACAGATTAGCGTGGAAAGAATATCGAGTGCAGAGAGATTCACCATGCATGTATACATCTTCCGTTGCGTTGCGATTCTACCACATGATAAATGTACTTTTTAATTCCATTGCATTGCAATTCTACATTTCTACCGTATGATAAATGTAATTTTCCACCACATGGCAAATGTCGCATACATACATGGTGGTATGAGATGTGATGTAGGTAAAATAATTAAGAAAATTAAAAGAAAAGAAAAGACTTTTGTGTTACATTTAGGATAAACATTAGTCTCTTGAAGCTTATCTTTTCCTTTTTTTTGGTGTTGTCACTGGGTTTAGTACATGATCAATTTTCTGGTGTACATCATACGTTTTTTTGAAAACATTTTTATTTCAAAAGGTAAAATATTAAACTCACTCTCTAGTACGGCATTGACTCTTAGATTTAATTTTGTGACTGGTTTTCTCTAATGAATATTTCAAATTTGGATTAAATTAAAAAAACTGATTATAAGATGAGATCGAGAACCAAATTTCCATTTCTTCTTTGTTACCTCATCAAGAAAAGTTTCTTATTGAAACATGTAACGAGTTTTGATTGCTTTTAATATAAATATATATCACATTTCAGGTGTGAGATCTCATATATTTTTTCGTACGGAATCACCGTTTAACACATTTGATAATCAATTTTGTAATATAATAATTAACTTTGTAATTACAAATTAACCGGTTATCACATACAATATATCGTGAACCCATATGAATAAAAACATACGAGATCTCGTACCTGATAAATTTTCTCTCTTTATTGATCTCTCAACAACCGGGAGAATATTACTGAACATTCTTGTTTCTGCTACGTAACTTTGGTTAATATTTCTATAATATTTCCTAACTTTGATCAAGTTTACTCTCTCATTTCTCTCTGACTCTCTCTTACATATTATTTCAGTGGGCTTCGATTCTAACAAATTCTTTATATATATTTCGGTGGGCTGTATAAATATAGAGAGAGAAACTATAATTTGCTTGATTTCTAAAATTTCGTAACTTATGACCTACGTATATAGCATGAATATCTAATTAAGTATATCACAAAATAGAAATAAAAAACTTGAGTGCATAAAGATGCATGATAGCTTCTTTCGAACTTAACTTCACATCAGTTATATATCATGAATATATAATTATGACAAAATTTAACTGTAAGGATGGATGTAACTTCTGTCGGACTTAACTTTAAGCAGAAGATTTGAGTATACTTATATTTATATATATATATATATATAATAATTTTCATATAAGTGCGTACCGATATAATTATATAAAGACATTAAATATGAATTATTCATTTTACATATTTTGACTTGTTATGTATGTACTTGTCAAAACTCTTTTATAAATACGAGATTCACATTCAATGTCCTTATATAATTCTATCAGTACGCACTGACAAGAAAATGACTATATATATATATAAACATAATTTATAGAACACCGGTGTATATTGATCGGAATTTTGTTGCATATAATCATATATGAATAATATGTGATTGTATGTAAATTATGTGTTATCATGATAAAACTATACTTAAATTTTAATGCGTTCGTATGTGAGTTATATGTGATCAAATAAAAATTCATTTGATCACGTCAAAAAAATTCCTAATCATCGAAGAATCTCACATTCCCAATCACTAAGATTTTACAAGTTTTATTTATAATTAAACTGAATTATCTTATATATAAAAATAGAAGAGAAATATAACCGAAACGAAACTACCTAGTAATATGTTAGTGATAAGTCTTTCATAACTATATTATGAGGTTGTGGGTTTGAGTCGTATTTCATCAAATTCAAAAATTATTATAATATTTCAAAAATGAAATAAAATAGAAGAGAAATGTAGATAATGATCATATATGTCTCTCGATGCAGGGACGGAACTAGAAGTTTGATGTTAGGGGGGCCAAAGTCACAAAGTGTATCTAACAATTTTTTCTACGGTATACATGATGATGATATAAAAAAGAAAAATAACAATTTTTTTATGTATATTAAACTAAAAAGAGTAAAAGAGTACTTATTCAGAAAAATTTCATGAGAGTACATGTCGATTGATGAATGAATGGTAATCTCTGAAATTCAAACACTTTGGATTACAAGGCATTGAGACAACAAGCAGATGAGACGGATGCAGAGAGATTAGATTTGGCTGTGGAATGTTTTCTTAGGTTGAAAATTTGGGGTAGATTTCATACTACACAAAGGAATTAGGGAGGAGAGATTATAATTTTTTTTACATTAAAAAATTTCAATATAGAGGGCCTAGAAGCAAGTGACTAGAGTTATGATGGACCTAGAGGCTAGAGTGACCACTGACTAGAGATTAGAATAATTATTAAGTTTTATTATTAATTATTAATAACTTAAATTTTTTTTTTCAAGATCCTTGGGGGGCCATGGCCCCTGTTGGCCTCCACCAAGTTCCGTCCCTGTCTCGATGTATAAACCCTAGAAAAGGACATGCATCTAATTTAGGTGAGATACGTCCCCTAATCAATCTAATTAAGATACTGTAATCAATAAGATTACTAAAACTTAATTAGTCATAATTAATAAGAGAACACGTGTGATTTGGAGAATTGAAAGTCACGATCATCAAGAATATTAAACAAAGTGTACGCGTAGAGGTCAAAGATTCCTTTACATTTTTTTGTTCACACTTACCTTTGACCTTTGTAATACAAAGATCCCATCTGCTATTCCTTTTCATACTCTTAATTGTTAGTTAATAATTTTATAAGGGTGAATTTGAATCCTCTACGATCCTGATCTTTATAATGATCTATATAGATAATGATATGTATAATTGATGATCAAAATTTATTTATTTTATTTATTTGATTTAAATATAAAATATTATCTTCAAATATTTTATATTAGAAAAAATATCAGTACAGTAAAAAAATCCAAATCCATAATATATTTATACCAAAATCAAACACTAAAAATTTATACATAGTTTTTGTTTTTTTAGATAAGGTGACTCGAAATTCTAATTACCACTATTGAAAAAAAATGCACAAAGACTCAACCAATAATTGATTTGTATTTATTAATTATTATTATAAACATAATTAACTTTATTTAGACAATTAATAATAGGTGATGTTTAGTTACCATGGTAGAATAGTAATTGGAATGATAATTGAAATGAGAATGGAAATAGAAAGGAAGGGAAAACTGATTTTTTTCGTTTGTTTGGTTAATAACCGAATGAAATAGAATTAACCATATTTTAACTAAAATACCTTTAATTACAAAATATTTATAATAATATGATATATTATAGATAATAATAATAAAATATAAAAATATATATAATAACAATAATAATAATAATTATTATTATTATAGTAATTATAACCAAACCAAACATAAGAAATGATTATTTTTCCATTCCGTTCAATTAAACTTCCTAAGGTGGTAAAGATACATTTGAAATTTTGAATAGATAGCAAGCATGAATCTCGTGAAACGTTTCACCGACAAAGCAACACCGACTGAAGTCTGAAACTAATTATGCTATACAAGCCAAGTTTTTCTTCTTCTTCTACTCTATTTATTATCATTATCATTTTAATATTTTTGTGTATAATAATCATAATTATTATTAAAAACAGGATTCCTATACTTTTTCTTTTTCTGGATCGACTATGGCATGAATTGCAGAATTAGATTTGTAACGTGTATATATTCCCAAAAGTAATAATGTAATGATTACAAAGACAATTTCACACGAAAAAAAAACACTGAAATCAAATGATATATACATTTTTCTCGTACGAAATCTCGACTCTAAAGTTAAGTACCACACAAAATAATGTATGGAATTCCATATTTAATTCGTCCTTTTATCTATATATAATAATTATCAAGTATAGAATTTCATATATTTTTTCATATGAAATCACGATTTTTTAACGTTAAATACAGTAACTTTAAACGATTATGTAACTATAACATTTACAGAGTCCATATATGCCTACACAAAAAACGTAACATCGAATCTGATAGTTTTCATTCTCTCTCTCTCTCTCTCTCTCTATATATATAATATATATATTAAACGTATCATGCATGAATTGGGTCCTACATTGAATAGGCTGGCTGTTAACTTTTGGTCAACGAACCAACTTCTGGAATTTCCACGTTAGACCAAACCAAATCCTACGTAGTCATACAAAACCACATACACATCCAATACAATCTAATAACATGTCTTCTCTCTGACTCTCTCTCAATTCTCTATATATAATCAACTTCACCAATTTTACCTTCTCTTCTCTTCTCCGCCAAAATAATAAATTCTTAATCATATGAAAAAAAATATGGGAAACTGTTTGAAACGTAGTGGTTCATCAAACAAAGATGATGATGATCAGTACTTCTGGAGCTCATCATCACACCGTCGCCACGGAAGTAGGGTCATGGATGAAAGTGGCGGCGGCCGCGGTGGTGGTGGTGGTGGTGGTGAGGAAGTATTAGTACAGAAGCAGAGTCTACTTGGATCTTCGGTTTCTTCTTCTTCTTCTAATAATAAGTCTATTACAAGAGAAGTGAAGATAAAGATTACAAAGAAAGAGCTTGAGGAGTTGATAGGGAAAGCTGATGTGCAGGGTTTGTCCGTCGAACAAGTCCTTGCCGAGTTGATCAACAGTCCTGATTATCATGATCATGGTCAAGATCATCGTCATAAGTTGCACCATCAACGGTCGTGGAGGCCGGTCCTACAGACTATTCCGGAGGTGAACTGATAATGAGTTTATTATGATGGAAAGATTTTGATGTACATATATATAATATTGTTCTTCTTTGTTAGTTCCCTTTTTTTTATTAGTACAGTATTTATTGTAAATTAATTATACTCTAATTAATTAATCTAGAAATTCCATTTATCAATTAATCAAGAGCTTTTCTATTATATATATATATATATATATTATTAAATATTTTTAACAAAAAATTAAAAAAATCCGAAGAGTTTTTTGACGACATATTTAATTTTAATTTTCTTTTAATGTATTTACTAATTTTGAACTTAAAATAATTAGTAGGCAACAATAGGTAAATGAATATAGATGTTGTTGGCCAATCTTACAACCAACTTGTTCGGAGTTTGAGGTTTATTTCGATAATATTAATAAAATAAAAAGTAGCTAGAGAATAGTTTTATATGTAAATGAATCATATAAAAGATAAAAAATTTATTCAACGATTTTCTGGCACTTTTAGGTTCGAAAACTATTGACCAGTAGGTAGTAACCATTTCTATTACCAAGGGTCTATTGCATTGCCGGTCCTGATTATTCGGAGGTCCTTGGACGAAATCTAAAAATGGGTCCCATAATAACAAAATCATTCCCACTTCATCCCAAAATCAAAATCAAAATTAAAAAATCCATGATTTTTATGTCTCTGGTTGCCCTTTTTTTTGGTGGGTGGAGAAGAAATGAAAAATATTTAGGAAATAGTTGATAGGAAAGTATGAAACTTTAAAAATTGGGTTTCGTACTAGAATAAAATGAATTGGGCCATGTTCTAATTTTTTTTTTGGTATTGTTTGAGTTTTTTCCGATTTTTTTTACAATTTAACCCATAACAAAAACTCACAACATATATTTGGGGCCCCTAGGCATGACGGGCCCAGGGCAGACGCCCCCCCTTGACCCACCTCATGGCCGCCCCTGGTCTATTGATTAGATGGTTGGAGATTTCTAAATGAAATTTCTCCATTAATGTTTAAACCTTAGTACCGTAAATATACTAACATTTTCCTATTAAACCTAAAAGTGGGAGACCCTTTGTGGGAGTTGCATACCGTGCCACGTGATTATAAACTTAATATTGTCAGATCTCGAACCCTGAACCACATTGTTGTTAGCTTACGGAAAAAGATTGCAACTCTCAAGATTCAACATACAGCTTCTCAAATCTGCGATCACAATTCTTCACACCCACACTATGCAGACGACGGAGCCACAGTCATCACCTCCTCACACACAAAAGTAGAACGGGAATTAAGCAAAGGTAGTGTTAACCCACACAATCTACTCACATGACATGATAGTTGATGCCTTGGTGATTGTTCTTCTTGATTTTTTTGCGAAAAAATAGTGTCAATATAGATAGATAGGCAGGCCTAGCAAAACATCACACAAATTAAACCGTTAAAACGTCCCATTCGGAAGAAAAAAAAACAGTTGATGGGTCTAGCTTTATTGTATGGTGGGATGATCACATTTGAAAAACTTTTATTTCGTTAAGATTTATTTTCAAATTGTTAATAATTTTACATATATGTAATATAATATAATAGTTAAGTTTTAAATATTAATTTTATACAGTATTATTTTGATACTTTAGTACCACTGATTATTTGATTGTCAATATACGGATTGGGTCGTGTTACTGTTAACAAATGGTTTTTGGTTTTGATACTTAACCGATCAAGTTAAAGGTTTGTGTTCAGGTGGGATAAATTTAACACGTGTTACTGTTAACGAATGGTTTCTGGTTTTGATACTTAAACCGATCAAGCTAAAGGCTTGTGTTGAGGTGGGATAAATTTAACATAATATGAATATTACAATACATTTTTCCTAATCCTAAAAAAGAAAAAAAAAATGTTCCGTTTGCACGTAGATATGACCGTAGTTCGGTTCAAACCGTAAAACCGAACCATAACCGTAGGAAAAAACCGGAATCGGAACCGTGAGCCTTAAGGTTACGGTTCCTTTAAAAAAAAAGACTGGAATCAACGGTTCGGTTCCGATTCTAATTTTTTTTTTTAGTTTTTTGTCTTTTTTTTTCTTTTCTCATTTTTCCCTATAAATACCCCCCTCCCATTCATTTATCCTCAAACCAATTCTCTCTTAATTATCTCTAATTCTCTTCAATTCTCTCTCAACTCTCATTATTCAATTATTTATATTTATTTTCTTTCAAATTTTTTTAGTTATATATATATATATTTATTTTATTTTAATTTCAGCTTACCCAATAAACTTCATTTACAATTTCACATCATTACATGTCTAATAATTTATTTTAGTTAGTAGATAATTAAAAAAAAGGAACCGAACCGTTTGGAACAGGGAACCGGACCGGAACCGCTTGAACAGGAACAGGAACCCCCTCTAAACGGTTCCGGTTCCGGTTCCAGATCCCTCTAGAACCGGAACCGGCGGTTTGGAACCAAAACCGAACTGCTATCATGTCTATTTGCATGTTGAGAATCAAGAGATTTATTCAATCAAAAAGCTTGCTGAAGATTATAGGATTCCTGAGTTTTCGTTTTATTATTATTTTTGGAACAAAATGTAAAGCCATCTCAGAACTAAAAATGTGTCGCTTGCACTAGGAAAATCCTGAGATTTATACGGTTGCTAGGCTCGCCAAAGATTATAAAAGCTCGGTGTTTTATGTGGGAAAAAATTCAGTACGGGTACAAAATTTATGAGAGATCAATGCTGTCGCATAGTGAGATATATCCTATCTTTTATTATTTCGCATATTTAATTAGGCTCGCGTTTACTAATAAGGGATCAATTAAGTTCTTGTTGGATAGGAACTTGATTCCCCTGATTTCTTTTCCCATGAAATTTGATCTCTTATTTTATTTCTAATTAATAAATGCGCCATATATATATATATATATATATATATATGTGTGTTCGGTATTGGCAATTAATTTTAAAAGATAGAATGCAAATCCATTTTTAGGCTATGTTTGAGATTGCTTTACTTAAAAAAAAAATCAACTTATAGCTTAACTTTAGAAATAATTAGCTTGACAAAAAAGTTGGTAAATGTTTGGTAAACTAATTTTAAAATTGCTTTGCTTTTGAAATGATGAAATATTTATTTGATGAAATATTTATTTGATGAAATGACAAAAATAGAAATTATTTTAATGTGTATGTATTCACATTGCTAAGCAATTTTGGGCTAAGCAATTTTGGGCTTTTCAAATAGTTTTGGGGAAATGGACTCATTTCATTGCAGACAAGAGGTCCAAACCTTACCCGACCTGTGACTTTGACTCGTTTTGCAACCGTACCCGCCGCCGACCCAGGCCTAACCACAGCTCGTTCAACTTCGCACAAGCTTGCCGGAGGTCGACCGATCCACCCATCTCCTTTGTTCAGTTCGCAGTCGAACGGCGACGCTCTTCACCAGGAAATCGAAGCCACAGCCGCCGAAGGCGAAACCAAAGGCGAGGATGTTTGGGCTTGGCGTCGGAGATCTGGGAGACTCAACGGCGGGGGAGATCTGGGAGAGAAGGTCGGCTTGGCGAGGTCGGCGACGTGGAGCAGATGATGTCCTGTCGCATGAAGGCGGTGACTGCGAGGGAGGCGAGGCGGCGTCGGTGGAGGTGGTGGCTGGGGAGGGATTCCGGTGGTGGCCCAATCCCGATCATTTTTTTTAAATATATTTTCATATTTTTACTTTTTACTTTTTTATTATATTATTAAATATAAGGGTAATATTGTCTTTTATGAAAATAGTGGGGATATTCTAGACATTACATAAACAATAAGCTAGTTTCCGCTTCCAAAAGCAACCCTCACCCAGCTTCTCAAAAGCTGATTAAGAGAGAAGCAAATTGTAAAATAAGTTGTTTTTGGAAAGTTTACCAAACACCAATTTACTCAAAACTTGAGAAATAAGTGATTATTTTTCAAGTTTAAACAAATCCCAAACATAGTCTTAGTTTCATTGTAGGCTGCATTACTTTGGAATCACTTTTCAAATTATTTATCAACTTTTTTTTTCGTTTTCTATTTTAATTCCTTACGAGAAAACCGAAAAGTGATTAATTTAGAATCTGCAGCAACATCCAACGCATCCCTATTCGGCTATTCCCTAGTGTTATTTGATTTTATTGTGGCTTTCTTAATTGGTTTTGGTTCATATAACTATAATTAATCAACTTATCAAATAATGAGTTTGTATGGTTAAATATTGTGTTTTTTTAGTCTACACATTAATGGCAGAAGAGGTGAGATGCCGCAAGTATAACAAGCATCATCGTCTGTCTTTGGTTTCAAAATTCACAACAATGAAAGGCAAGCAGCAAGCTTACATCATAGTGGTGGAGCCAGAAATTCAAGTTCAAATTCACATTAAGTTTTTTTTTTTTAAAAATCGTTTATGTTTTTAGTTGGAATGTTTAGTCTTGTTTGTTTTAATTTAGAATGTTTGGTGATAAGTTTTGGGTCTCATTTGGATTCAGTACGGGCTGCAACTGAAAGAAGTTTAGCCCAACACAACTAGCTTAACTTTTATTGTTCAAGTCTTGATACTAATAGGGTCGAACCTACGAGATCAACCGTTATAACTTACAGGCACAATCCGGAATTTGATAAGATCAATTGCTACATGCACGATACATAATACAATTTTTTTATTTATTTAAAGTATTACATTGTTATATAAATTTAATATTTTTTTTAGAGACTGTGAATGACTCCGACCCGCATTCTCTAAATATGAGGGGTTTATCACGGACCACAGTAATACAATTAAACCCCGTATTATCCAACCACCCACTTTGCTATAACCCAACTAGTTATTAACTCACTAACAACAAAGAGCTGTCTTAATTGCTGAAGAAACTAACACCAGAAAAAAAAAATCATGAATCCTGCATACCGACCAACCAACCAACCAAAAAATTCATGTAAAAAACTAAAACAATTGCAAAAAGTCTCCGAAGCTTACACGAACACCAACTTCACATGTGTCAAAAACAGTGTCCACCACCAATGTGACCAGTGGTGGTGGGAAGAGAAAGAAAAAAAAGAAAAAAAAAGAAAAGAAAGAACCAAAAATAAAGGCAATTGATGGCGTTAATGAATGCAATAGTGCTGTTGTATCTGAGTTTTAATGTCTTAATGGGGTCCACACACATACTATTTCTCTGTACAGCTATTGTTTACTCTGCTTTTGACCCCACCTTCTTTGAAGCTCATTCATGGCTTCTCTACTACTCTCCCTCTCTTTATTTGTTTTGTTCTTCTTCTTCTCTCTCTCATGAATGACCACCATTCTCTGAATTGCAAGACACAACCTTTTTAAATCTTTTTTTTTGTTCTTCTTCTTCAATTCTTCTTTTACTGTTTATTTTTCTTTGTGGTGACCGGTGGAGTTTGAAGGAAGAGAAACAAAGGTTTTGGGAGGCATGAATGAAGGGGTGTCTCTTAAGCTGAGTAGTCTCACTATGGTTCTTCTAATGGTGTTTCTGCTGCTTCTATGTGAGTACCCACTACCCACCTCTCCTTTTCTTGTTTCCTTTCTGGGTTTTGCTTGTATTTGCATGATCTGTTGCTCTGCTTCTATGTCTGTCATTTTAATTTTTTGTTATGTACCTGTTTAGTGTTTTGAAAGATGGGGTTTCTCTTGTAATTGACAATTAATATATATGGTGTGTAAAGCCTATACAAAATGTAATGTATAGGCTTTCTCTGTAGTTGTGTATTTCGCAGTACATTATCTGTACCATTACACTAATTATTAAATCACTATTCTGGACTGTGTTTTGTAGTTAATAGAGGTCCGTACAAATATGGAAGATCACATGATATCAACATCACATAATAATGATAATTATCGATCATACATACAAAACGAAGGAAATTTGTTTAATGTTTAGTCTGCTAGTGCTGAATATAAAATTATTTGATGTTAATTGCATGATTGTATTGCAACTTGCACATACGATCGTGCTGCAAGCTTTGTTCTTTCAAGTGATTATGAGAATTTAAACCCAATTGTGACTTTAGCTGTGTTTGTTGCGACATGAGATTGCCATTTATATCATTCCAATTGCTGTATGTAAGTAGATGCCACAGCATGGTTTATAATTTGTTTATATTCAAGGATGGGGTTTTTTTCTGTTTTAGTTTATGAGGTAAATCTTGATGGTATTCACTATTATTGCTGTTGTTGACATGAGGCTGGATCAAAATGTAATGCATAGGCGTTCTCTGTAGTTGTGTGTTTAGTGGTACATTATCTGTACCGTTGTACTTGCTCTAATTCTTAAAACACTGTTCTTTGCTGTGTTGTAGCTTATATGGAAGATCATATGATATCAACATAACATAATTATGATAAATAATCGATCATACATACAAAACGAAGGAAATTTGAACTCGTTGGAGCCCTGCCGGACCTCAAAGCAATACTTGTTTCACTGCTCACTAGTGTCTCCTAGAAGAAAATTCTGTTTCCATGCTTCCATGATGTTTTACTATTTTGCTTTGCATCCCGACAACCCTTATGGAACACTCAACGATTGATTTTATCACATAACCCCGATTTATAGGTTATACACGTGTATAGAGTTAATAAATGTCAATTACTTACTGTCAGGGGATGCGATACTTTGTGTCTAAGCAAACTCCATATAATTAATTGATTAAATTACCACTCTAGCAAAACATATTTGATTTGCTATACTTTTGGTCAGAGGTGACCTCTGATGTTAACTTCAACTTGATTTGTATTTTTCAAATTTATGAGAACTTCTCTCGTGAAATTTCAAATACAAATCTTCCATCACATAGATTTTGTATCAAATGAGTACTACAGTATTGTCTTAGTGACCCACCTCTTTTTTTCTTTTTTCCTTGGATTTTAATCGTTTTTGCATGATCTGTTGCTCTGCTTCTATGTCTGCCATTTTTTTTTTTGATATGTGTTTTGAAAGATAGGGTTTTTCTTGTAATTGATAATTGATATATGGGTGTAAACTGTAAAGCTCCTTAATTTCTGATCCTCTACAGTGTGCTGCATTGCTGTTATGCTTATTAATCTCAATTCTTCTGCATTATTGAAACTTGAAACCTGTAGTTCCCTTTAAAATTGTCATGATTTAGTGCTAGCTTAGCTTGATCAAGTTATAAATTAGCATTTTTTTTTTCATTTCTGTGCCAGGTGTAGGTCGGTCTCCTTCTGTTACGAGCCTTGTAGGACACTGATGATGAGAAAGAAAAAGTTGTTTAAGGTTTAGGCTGCTAGTGCTGATTCTAAGATTTTATTCGATGTTAATTGCACAATTGTATTGTATAACTTGCACATACGATTGTGCTGCAAACTTTGTTCTTTCGAATAAGTATGATAGTTGAAACCCAATTGTGGCTTTAGCTGTGTTTGTTGCAACGAGAGATTATCATTTTGATCATTTCCAATTGATGTATGTAAGTAGATGCCACGGCATGGTTTATAATTTGTTTATATTCAAAGATGGGGTTTTTCCGTTTTAGTTTACGCGGTAAATCTTGACAGTGAAAATCAAAAAAGGTATAGTTTTATGCTGCTATGGACTCATATTCACTATTACTGCTGTTGTTGACATGAGGATGGATTAAAATGTAATGCACAGGCTTTCTTTCTAGTTGTGTGTTTAGGGGGTACATTATCTGTACCGTAGCATATGCTCTAATCCTTAAACACTGTTCTTGGCTGTGTTGATATGAAAGATCATATGATATCAGCATCACGTAATTATGATAAATATCGATCATACATACAAAATGAAGGAAATTTTAGCTCAATGGAACTCTGCTGGACCTCAAAGCAATACTTGTTTCACTGTTCACTAGTGTCTCAAGCCCTAGAAGATAATTGTGTTCCCATGCTTCCATGATGTTTTACTACTTTGCTTTGCATCCTGGCAACCCTTATGAAACACTCATCAATTCATTTATCTCATAACCCCGATTCAGCTTATACACACAAGTATTGAGTTATTAATTGTCAATTACTCACTGTGTTAGGGGATGCATTACTTTGTGTCTAAGCAAACTCCATATAATTAATTGATTAAATTACCACTCTAGCAAAACATATTTGATTTTACTTTTGGTCGTGACCTTTGATGTTAACTTCAAGTAGCAGACAATTGCATCCTAGGATTTTTATATTTCAAACTTATGACAACTTTTCTCTTGAAATTTCAAATACAAATATTCCATCACATAGATTTTGTATCAAATGAGCATGGTTAGTAACCCTTTGTTTTGTTACAGGTTTGCATGAATGTGGTTGCAATCCAGTATATAATCTTAAAGGTTCCGTATTGACAACCAGACGAGAAAGTGCATTTTTGCCTGAGATTCCCCCAAGTGTGGCTCCTCAGCCCTTTCTTCCTTTTCTTGCCCCTTCTCCTCTGGCACCCTTCACAAATAGCACCGTCCCGAAATTATCAGGTTCGTTTATATGTGGTTAATAATAATGCTAGTTTCCAAGGCCATTTGGCTCATTGTTCGTAATTACAGTTTTAACTTGTTCTATTTCTTGCAGGACACTGCATGATAAATTTCACTGCGGCTCAAAGTTTGATGAGCATGACTTCGATTGATTGCTATGCCTATTTTGCCCCTTTGCTGGC
>CM065644.1:18807408-18916729 GCA_033220585.1 Dipteronia sinensis | reverse complement strand
ATCCGTTTTTGAAGAATGGCGTCTATGTGTATAGATGTCCTGCTGGAGGAAAATGAAGGTGCAGTGAGTCTAGAGCTTGACTTGGAGAGGATATGAGAGTTTAATGAAATACTTGGTTTTAAAACTAAAAATCAAGTGGGGAAATTGTGTTGGTGGATGGGTTGGTCGACCACATTAATAAGGCAGGAACTTATTAATGGTCATGGGTATGGATGGGTTGCCAGACAAAACCAAAATGACACACCAAATTTTCATGAATAGGATTATTTTTTGGGTTGGGCTGTTACTGTTGTGGGTTCAATTGAAAATAAATGAAGTGTGGCTTTGGTGTATTCTGTGATTGGGACTAACACTTGTAAATGGGTTAACATGTAATTCAACAATTGCTTGAGTGAGTCCATTTAAATGTTTAATTGATTAGGCCCACCTGTTTTTGTTCCATTTGGGTTATTTTTAAAGGAATCCAGCACCCCATCAACTAAATCTATATTTACAGGAATTAAAACATAAAATTAAGTACTATAATATAACACAATAAAAACTTGATACCATTTATCATGAAAAAAATCATTTACCTAAGTTGATTGATTTCATTTGTTGTTCTCAACTCTAATTTAATTTTTATGATTTGTATTGAACATACATAACAGAACTAAATTGTCAAAATTTTGGGTCAATGGATGGATTTGACGGATTACAAACAACATAAACTGTGTCCGAATGTATTTTTTTACCAAAAAATTACATTTACTGCAACACTGAGGTTATTTATATGTAAATTTTTACCAAGTATTAAGGAAAAACTTTGAACCATGTCATTAATTTGACTATACAATAACTTATTTTTAATTATTATTTTATTCTCAACCATTACAGAAAATAGGTCAATCGTATAGAAAATTAAACTTAAAAACAATTTGTTGTCAAATATTATTTCTATTATACTTTTCTATTTATTTGGTTGTAATCGTTCAGCGATATTTTTATATTCGACTGAACAACAAAAAATATCTTGTTTTTCTGTGGAATTATAGATCAAAGAAACCCTTGTGTGTTCGAAGGCGTGTGAGTTCCGTTTTGGTCTGCATGACATCTCCTACACTGGGAGGGTAATTGCATAATGGGTTCTGCTTGCTGTGACACATAATCATGTCATCTGGAAATAATAAATACAAACTAATTAACACTAGCAAATGCATCTCATTGCAAAAAAATTTAGTCAATTGTATGGAATTTATAAATTATTTACTGTATAATATGATTTTTGGGTATAGATGTTTATAAATTTTTTTAATTTTCATTTTCAATTTTGGTTGATTACTAATAATTTCATTAATTACAAATATAATTTTTTTATAATAATATATCTATACAGCAATTACATTAGGGATGCAACATGCACTAGATACACCTAAGATCTTCTCTACTAATTTATTCTACAATAACCACCGCTTCATAAAGATTTATTCTGATATCTGTACTGAGCAATCTTCATAATGCCAGAAACGTTACACTTATATCGTGAAGTCATGTTTTTGTTTCATAAGCCCGGAATATTTTAATAGTTGAAAACAAAATTTGCAATGCATAAATCATGCTCGGAATGATATTATTATAAAACAATTAGTTTAGACCAAAATGAATAAATAATGATACTTTCATTCATTTAATAATTTATGCCAACAATTACAGAGATGATGGTATGCGTTCATTTAATATGAGACACGTTCAAGTTGTTCATGATGGTATACGTGGACTAGTTCACTAAACGAGTGCGTACAATGAACTTGTTCATTATGGTTTACGTTAACTTGTTCATTGAACAAGTTTAACGTTAATACGAACGATAAACTTGTTCAACCTACGTTGAACTTTTTCATGAAGGTTTACGTTAACTTGTTCATTGAACAAGTTTAACGTTATAAGATAAACGTTAAACTCGTTCAACGTTATAAGATAAACGTTAAACTCGTTCAACATACGTTGAACTTGCTCACGAAGAATTACGTTGACTTGTTCAATGTACAAGTTTAACGTTCAGAATAACGTTAAACTTGTTCAACCTACGTTGAACTTGTTCATGAAGGTTTACGTTAACTTGTTCACTGAACAAGTTTAACGTTAATACGAACGTTAAACTTGTTCAACCTACGTTGAACTTGTTCATGAAGGTTTACGTTAACTTGTTCATTGAACAAGTTTAACGTTATAAGATAAACGTTAAACTCGTTCAACATATGTTGAACTTGTTCACGAAGAATTACGTTGACTTGTTCAATGTACAAGTTTAACGTTCAGAATAACGTTAAACTTGTTCAACCTTCGTTGAACTTGTTCATGAAGGTTTACTTTAACTTGTTCACTGAACAAGTTTAACGTTAATACGAACGTTAAACTTGTTCAACCTACGTTGAACTTGTTCATGAAGGTTTACGTTAACTTGTTCATTGAACAAGTTTAACGTTATAAGATAAACGTTAAACTCGTTCAACATACGTTGAACTTGTTCATGAAGGTTTACATTAACTTGTTCACTGAACTAGTTTAACGTTAATACGAACGTTAAACTTGTTCAACCTACGTTAAACTTGTTCAACCTACGTTAAACTTGTTCAACCTACGTTGAACTTGTTCATGAAGGTTTACGTTAACTTGTTCATTGAACAAGTTTAACGTTATAAGATAAACGTTAAACTTGTTCAACATACGTTGAACTTGTTCACGAAGAATTACGTTGACTTGTTCAATGTACAAGTTTAAGGTTCAGAATAACGTTAAACTTGTTCAACCTACGTTGAACTTGTTCATGAAGGTTTACGTTAACTTGTTCACTGAACAAGTTTAACGTTAATACGAACGTTAAACTTTTTCAACCTACGTTGAACTTGTTCATGAAGGTTTACGTTAACTTGTTCATTGAACAAGTTTAACGTTATAAGATAAACGTTAAACTCGTTCAACATACGTTCAACTTGTTCACGAAGAATTACGTTGACTTGTTCAATGTACAAGTTTAACGTTCAGAATAACGTTAAACTTGTTCAACCTACGTTGAACTTGTTCATGAAGGTTTACGTTAACTTGTTCACTGAACAAGTTTAACGTTAATACGAACGTTAAACTTTTTCAACCTACGTTGAACTTGGTCATGAAGGTTTACGTTAATTTGTTCACTGAACAAGTTTAACGTTAATACGAACGTTAAACTTGTTCAACTTACGTTGAACTTGTTCATGAAGGTTTACGTTAACTTGTTCATTGAACAAGTTTAACGTTATAAGATAAACGTTAAACTCGTTCAACATACGTTCAACTTGTTCACGAAGAATTACGTTGACTTGTTCAATGTACAAGTTTAACGTTCAGAATAACGTTAAACTTGTTCAACCTACGTTGAACTTGTTCATGAAGGTTTACGTTAACTTGTTCACTGAACAAGTTTAACGTTAATACGAACGTTAAACTTGTTCAACCTACGTTGAACTTGTTCATGAAGGTTTAAGTTAACTTGTTCAACCTACGTTCAACTCGTTCTTGAAATTCAAAATTTTTCATGCTTTTTATTTTATTTTATTTATCTTAAATAATAATATTTCTAATTTTCATATATTTTAAATGAATTTTTTCAATTTTATTTTTACATCAAATTATTTTTTATTAATTATTATATAATATAATATAATTACATTATTAATATATATTTATATATTATATTAAAAAAAAATTAACCTACAGCAACCGGTTGAAACCGGTTGTTTTTTTTTGCTGACAAACACCCATCCTTTTTTTAATTATTTATATGTTGCTTTTTGTATTGTTGTATGGTACAAAGCACACCCACCCTTTGTACCATAGCCATCTCATAATATAAAGCATTAAAGCTCATGTTTCATGTTGTTTAAATTTAAAAAACTAGCTATCACCTCACATCACATCAAATGAGAATTTGTTCATCCATCACATCAGTTGCAATTTAATATTAAAAACATGAATTAAATCCGACAATTATTAAAATCTTACATGGTTCAATCCGAGCCTCGGACAAATGCTTGAGACATTCCGCTGAACTAATCTTATTTCATTGTGTTTTTTATTTGTTTTTTTAGTTAATTTGACATTTTTTTAACATTCTATTCATGTATTCTTACTTAAGTTGGTTTCATAATGTTGATAAATTAGTTTAGGAGACGATGAGGTCCACCATGAGCTGTTGCCACATAAATATCATAACATGCGGACCTCACGAAGTTTATGCTGTATACGTACACTCTTATAATCAATTCACAAGTTATTTATACTATACGTGTCACTACCGCTAAATTCTCCTTGGAAGCTTTGTGTTCGTTGTTTTAATTATAATTAGGATATATATATATATATAATTATTCATTTTGGTTTAAAATATATATATATATTTTTTCAAATATAGACATCCAACAGGATGTTGAAACCGGCAGAAATTAAGATGATCCAGTAATTTGCCGTTCACCAGGCACATCAATTGCGAGTTCGAGTCACATCCTTTCTCTTAACTCCTATATTTATAATAATTCAAAAAATACAATGTTGAAACTGTACATTGAGCATCTAAAATGGGCCTAGAATAGCCCAGTTCAATTATTGGGTTAGTTTGGGCTATGGACAATATGTTAGGGCCTGGGCTCTCTGTCTATAATTTTACATGTACTACAGCTTTTTAACCCCTCTAGTCTTCTTATAAACCCCAATTTCAGAAACTCCAAGTATTATACAAAAATTCAAAAACAACCCCCTTTGCTTTCGTGGCCTAGTCCAAATTGAATTATAGATGTTAAAAGGACCAAAAGAAGTAAAAAATAGAAATGTTATTTTGAATTGAAATCTCAAATCCGGATACAAACAATCTATAAATCATCACTTTTCTACCTTAGATGCAAGGTCCCGATTCTAATATTAGGAATCATTGTTTCATACGTAACTAAATTTAAAATCCGAACGTTAGATAAACTCTAATTTTATTTCAAGTATCAAACTTTTTCATCATCACATAATTATCATATTGTTTTTGTCTTTCTTTTATGTATAGTTATGAACTCTATCAATAAACATAATATTTTTTTAACGATAGCCGTAGATATCAACAAGTTTTTTTTATAAGATAGTCGTAGATATCAATAAGTTTTTGTTTTTTTTAAGATAACTGTATAAATAAAAGAATTTTAGATTGAAAATCTCTCAATCTCATATACAGTTCCATATAATCCCGTTAATAAGGCTCGTACATTAGAGATATTTCCAATGTAAATTGGACCATAATTAAAAAAGGATTTGATTCCAAAAATAATATGGTTTTTTTTATATATAAATTGGGTATGATAATAATTTAAGAACGTTTATAATAATTTGTCTTAAAGTGAATATATTTATTTTAATGAGAATACTATTGGCATTATGATGGGTGCTTCTAGTAATATTTAATTTTTAAATTTTAAACATGGATTTACTTATAAAAATGGATGTAATAACAAGTTTTATAGGTGTTAATTTCCACATCCTGTTTAATTATATATATCCTACTGGTCACCTTAATTTATGCTAGTTTCAACATCCTGTTTAATGTCTCTATTTGAATATATATATATATATATATATATATATATATATATAGCAAATAGGCATTTTTAGTCACAAAATTAGATGGTTTATTGTTTTTACCCAGAATTAGTATTTTTATTGTTTTTACCCATATTTTGACTGTGAAGACTAATATACCCTTCATTTATTCATTTTTGAAATTTGTTTTATTTTTTGACTAAAAAGTTTCCCTTCTCTCTTCTTGTTTCACGATAAACTAAACCACTTCATTGTTGTTTGAAAACTTTCCCTTCTCTCTTCTTTTTCTCCACATCTTTTTCCCTCTCATGCTTTCTCTCTCTGTCTGAAACAACGCTGCCTCTATCTTTCTTCCATCTCCTCCATTGTTGAAACAATGTTACCTCTTCCTGCAGCCACTGATCTTGATGCTTTCCCTCTCACGATTTCCATCTTTCTTCCATCTCCTCCATTGTTGAAACAACTCTGCCTCTTCCGGCAGCCGCTGATCTTCAGCTTCCCGCTGAACCAAACGACAGTAGCTCTCTATCTCTTGCTGTCGATTTGCTGTTCAGGTATCTGTCAGTTTCTCTTCAATCTACAAGTTTCTTCTTTCTATTTATTCATTAATTTTTGTGTATTTTTAATTTGGTATTGTGATTGAGCTCACAAATCACGTTTGTGTTCCTCATTGTTCAATATTTGATTCAAAAGCTTTTATAAATTGTTTATTGACAAGCTAATGTTTGAGTAATCCTTATGTATTTATGTACAATCGATGCCACAACACCGCTATCTTTTCCGGCTCTACGTATAACAGCACCGCCAGATCTGAAATTCGAAACCCAGTATTTTAAATTGATTTGTCTTGTTGTGTTTAATTTTGTTAGCCTGGTGTGTTTAATTGGGTTTGCTGTAGGTGTGTTTAATTTGGTTTGGCCCTGGTGTGTTTAAATTGGTTTACCCCTGGTGTGTTTAAATTTGATTACCCGTGGTGTTTTTAATTTGGTTTGCTCTTGTGTGTTTAATTTGGTTTGCCCTGGTGTGTTTAATTTGGTTTGCTCAGGTGTGTTTAATTTGGTTTCACTTGGTGTGTTTAATTGGGTTGCACCTGGTGTGTTTAATTGGGTTGCAGATGGTGTGTTTAATTTGGTTTGCCCTGGTGTGTTTAATTTTGTTTACCGTGGTGTGTTTAATTATGTTTACCCCTGGTGTGTTTAATTTTGTTTGCCCTTGTGTGTTTAATTGGTTTACCCTGGTGTGTTTAATTATGTTTACCCCTGGTGTGTTTAATTTTGTTTGCCATTGTGTGTTTAATTGGTTTGCCCTTGTGTATTTAATTGGGTTGGCATTGTGTGTTTAATTCGTTGCACCTTGTATAATGTGTGACTGGTTTAATAAATTGAAATTTAAATGTGAGATTATGATTGGTTGAAATGCAGGAATGGACCTAACGAAATTGGTAATCTCTTATGGTGGAAAATGGGTGGGGAACTTTTATGAGGGTGGTGAAACAGAGCTTGTCAAGGTTCATAGGAATTTGACGTATGCTGAGTTGTGTAGGGTGGTACAAGGCGTTGCGAATGTTGACTTAACAAGGTTTACCATTGAGTTAAGAACTTTGGTTGAAACCGGTGTTAGGCTTAGGCCTGCCCGACCGAAGATTAAAGATGATAACGATGTGGAAATGTTGATGTGCGATGAAGGACATGTTCCAAAGGTGTATGTTAGTGTTGTTGAGAAAGTTAGTGCAGAACCTGGTCATATGGGTGTTCCTACCGTTCAGCCTGTTTATGAAAGCTTTTTACAGCAATTGGCAGCATATTTTCAATCTAGCGGTGGAAGCAACAACGTTTTGGCTTCTATACCAACAACAGACCATGCTTTTGAGATCCCGAGTGTGAAAACTGTAATTTCTGATGACCCAACCATTAACGAAGTGTTGGCAGAACCTTACAACGAGGATGAGAGATCGATCCCAGAGTACAATCCCCATAGTGAGTATGGATTAGATGATTTCGATGAAGATTGCATTGGTCACGGTGGAAGTCATGATGGTATGAATGATGAGCCCGCACAATACCATGGAATGGGTTCGGATCCAACAGATGGTGGTCGTAGAGGGTCTGTTCCACCGGTTTTTGCTGGTCCAAGTCGAAATACATTTGAAGATGATGCCATTAATGTTGGTGATAGGTCCGGAACTGCAGTCTCCCAACCTTGGATTATTCCTGGAGCTTCAAACTACTCTTTCGAACTAGTTAGAACAGAGGAATCTAGTTCATATAACCACTTATCCAAATGTGGGATGTTCGAAAGCAAAAAAGGTTTGAAGAGAGCATTGCTTAGTTACGCGCTGAAGGAGAATTTTGAAATCCGTGTTACACGGCCATGCACGGCTAGATATGAAGTTGGCTGTAAGGATCCCGAGTGCAAATTTAAATTCCGTGCTGTTAAGATGGAAGGTGGAAATTATTGGATAGTTCGGATATTTGAGGAAGATCATAGTTGTACAATTGATGATTTGCACAACCATTACCGTCAAGCCAGCGCATGGCTTATTGGTGAAATACTTTCGCCGAAACTTGCAGTTAGTGGTCGATTTTTGAAACCAAAAGAAATCATGACTGACATGCAAGTGGAACATGGACTTGGTTTGCTCTATTCAAAGGCACTGAGGGCAAAAGAACTTGCTGAACAAAACGTTTTTGGTCCTCCTGATCTTTCATATCAGTTGTTGCCTACATACTGCCACCAATTGAAGTGTGTGAATCCTGGTACTGTAACAGCAATTAAGACAGACGGCGCAAATTTTTTTGAATATTTCTTTATTGCTCTCAGTGCTTCAGTTGTTGGGTTTCAGACATCCATCGGACCTGCAATTTGCATTGATGTAACTCATTTGAAGGGTAAGTTTGGTGGTGTCATGTTTATTGCAGCGTACCAAGATGCAAACAATCAGGTGTTCCCTCTAGCTTATAAATGGGGTGATGTTGAATGCGAGGATTCATGGACTTGGTTTTTAAAGGAGTTGAAAAAGGCAATAGGCTGTCCTGCGAATTGTATCATCATTTCTGATCGCAGTCCGGCAATCAAAGTAGCAATGGGTAAAGAGTACCCTGAAATAACACATGGCCTTTATGGTTTTCATATGAACATGAACCTTAAGAACAGATTCAAAAGCCAAGTTGTATGCAATTTGTTCTGTGAAGCTTCAAGAGCATATCGAGAATCAGAGTTTTTGGAGAAGATGCAGGAGTTGAGCCGCGTAAACAGGCGAGCTTTTGAATATCTAATGAGAGTTGGGCCTCATAGATGGTCTCGTGCGTACTGTCCGGTTCGGCGTTATCGGGGGATGACTTCGAACATCGTGGAGTGCATGAACAATTGTTTGCGGTATGCTCGTCAATTGCCAATAACAACGTTGGTTGAGTACATTAGAGATATGATGCAAAAATGGTTTCATGAACGCCGTGATGCCGCATCTAAAAATACAACACAACTGTCTCGGTGGGCTACCGAGAAATTAACCAAAAAGAATGAAAATTCACATAAGTACACGGTGCGCCCAATAGATCATGTAAATTTCAATGTGAAGGATGGTGAGAAAGATGGGTTAGTAAACCTAGCTGAGAAGACTTGTAGTTGTAGGGAATTTCAGAATGACTTACTGCCTTGTTGTCATGCATTAGCTGCTATAAGGTATAAATTCTCCTAATATTTCTAAACATTTGCAATCATACTGATTAAACATAATGATATTTGTTTGACTGTCTTTGTAGGTTTTGTAAGAAAAAATTAGGAGACTTATGTTCTGATTTCTACAAAACAAGCACCTGGTTGGAAAGCTATTCCGATGTTATCTTTTCCGTTGGACACCCAAGCAAATGGAATACTCCTGAGGAAGTACGTTCCGAAGTTGTTCTTCCACCCGAGTGGCGACCTCAAGCCGGTAGGCCGAGAAAGAATAAGGTTCCATCTGCAGGCGAGCATGGTCGTAGGACCAAGTACTGTACTATATGCAAGAAATCTGGCCACAACAGACAAAATTGTTCAAACCCCCCGGGTGGACATTTAGGCAATGTCCCGGACCCAGAGACAGATCCACCACCGCCACGACGTCGTAAGTGCAAGTCATGTGGACAAGAGGGACACAACATAAGGACATGTCCAACACGGCCATATGATAACCCTACGGATCCAGACAATGATGTTGAATGAGGTATGCTCCCATATTAATTCCATATCTGAAAATTTTGGATATAAAGCTATAAATAATCAGTTTTTTTTTATGTATTGTTGAACAACTGTTCGACATTTTTTTTTAGTAAATTTATACGATTTTTGTGCATATTATGATATGAGAAAGTCACTAATTTTATGTTTAATATCCATTGGAATAAACTAGTTCTCTGTTTACAGCAATGTTTAAGCATGCAAATAAATCAAAGGCATTGCATAGACCCCAAAAGTTACAAAAGAAGCAGTTGGCTAAAGTAAGGGTGAAAGCAGAGAAGGTTGCTGACATGATTAAATTGTGTACTTGTAATTTGCATATTTTGTAATGTGCATATTTTGTAATGAATCAAAAGAGGGTGAAAGTAGAGAAGGTTGTTGTCTTGTACATTTGCAAGTCATATTTGCTCTATTATCAATACACCAGCTTTATTCGATTAAACACACCAGTGTTATTCGATTAAACACACCGGTGTTATTCGATTAAACACACCTGCTTTATACGATTAAACACACCAGTGTGCAACAATTAAACACACCAGTGTGCAACAATTAAACACACCTGCTTTATACGATTAAACACACCAGTGTGCAACAATTAAACACACCTGCTTTATACGATTAAACACACCAGTGTGTAACAATTAAACACACCAGTGTGCAATAATTAAACACACCTGCTTTATACGACTAAACACACCTGCTTTATACCGCTAAACACACCAGTGTGCAACGATTAAACTGTTAGGATTATGCTCAATAGCAATAGTGTAATATTGTAATTGACAATCTTTTCATATTAATAAAGTGTTTTCTGATTCTTACAAATACTTATAGCATTTATTATGATAATTGTCAAGGTGAATAATCATAAGGTCAAAAGACTATGAGATATGAAGAATTGTTCATACATCCGGATATGTGTGAGGTAGACACAATTCTTTAGTTAGTCTTGAATAACGTTCACAACTTAAGTTAAAGGTTGGGCACCTCTATCTTGATAAAGTTGTAGAATTCTTTTACTAACATTTGAGTGGGATCAAATGAGTTATGATGAGTCTAAAATCATCGAAAGGTTTTCGAGTAAAAGAATCTAGTGCACTGGGTGCATTGAACAGGATCACAATGAAATACTTTATCTAGAACCGTCACTAGATATAAGTCTTTCATTATTAGGACAATCGGAGAGTCGATCTTAATCCTGAGATAAATGATGGACTTATGGTTGCAAGTGTTATCATTTGAGCTATCAATGAGTACGATTATATAATATAGTCTATCCTCGATAGTTTGTTGGTATTCATTTGTTAATCGATAGAGGACTTCATTTATAGATATGGACATCGTGGCTCCATTTATTAAATGAGAGTATAATATCATCTTATGGATGTTTTGAGGTATTGGATATTAAATCTTCACGTTGAGTTTTTAATAATGATTATTGAAGACATGGCTTCTGGACAAGTCAAAATATCCAAGTTCAAAATGTGGTCATATGAGGAAATATGGTAACTTGGAGAGCTATAGGCGGTCTATGAGCTCTTGGCGATTACTGATATTATTCAAGAGGATACACCATCTCCTATAAGATTGTCTAGGGTTTAAATGAGAAACATCTCCTTATTCTATCTTTATTTAAGAGTTCAATTTTAGCTCTTTAGTGGAATGAGTTAAAATTAATAGATCGGACCTAAGTGAATAAGTCTGGTTCACATTTGGGCTTTTATTTAAAGTCTAATGGATTAAATAAAATAAGAAAAATAATATTAGACCCATATATATATGGTGTGGGCGGCAAGGCTAATAAAATAGCCCAAGATATTATTTTATTTTATTGTTTTGATTAAATGGAATTAATTAATTATTTAATTAATTAATAGTTTAAATCAAAATCTTTTCCTGATCAGTAAATAAAATATTATGTGTTGGATTAGGGTTAGAATTCTTTTAAGTGATAGGAGTCCTAATGTGGTAAGGATTAAGTCCACATACACTCCATACCACACAAAGAATTCGGCTACCCTAGTCCTATAAGGGTTAGGATTCTTAAATTGATAGGAATTAGGGAAAAGCACAATTCCTTTTCAAGTAAGGAAATTGGCCAACCCTAGATTTCCTACACAAAGAATTTGGCCAACCCTATTTTGAGAAGGAGAAATTTCGGTCACCTTATAAATATAAGGTGATAAATTTCGGCCACCAAGAAGCTTGAGTGTGAGAGATTTTTGTTTGCTTTGAAAAATAAAAAAAATCTTACTCAATACACATAGAATTTCGCCCAAAAGAGAAAAAGAAAAATAAGTTCTCATTCGATAGTGCACTTGCAAGCCTTTAACATCAAAAGGTTTTGTGCACATTTTCGATTTAGGGTTACGCGAGTTCCAATCATATCGATTGTGAATTCAAAAGTAACAGGAACTATTTTTCTAGGCTCTTGGTGTTTTGGGATTGAAGATCAGGATCAGAAGTTCCATACATCCATTCTCAGGTAAGCAATTCAAAGAAAAAAGGGAGACCACGCTCCTAGGTGATTCACGTATGTGCTAGGATTGAAGATCTTACGGATTACCATCGACGTAAGTCAATCGGATCACGCGACAAGAGGTATTTAACTCTAACCGTATATTTGTGTTTAATTAATCAAAGGGTTAAGGTTCAAATCTGTAGAAAAATTTTAAACTGTACGAAAATCTACTTTTCGCCTTCCGCTACGGTTTTAGTTAATTTTTCCCTTCATAAACACACCGAACCTTTATCCTTTAAACACAGCAAAATATGTACTCATCAACAAAAAATTAGAGACAATCCTTTATCCTATCCCACTTGCCCACTGAAATTGATATTCATAAACATATAACACATCATAATCCAAAACCAACCTACAACAATAAATTTCAACATTTTGCCATCATCCCAACAATGGACATATTAATGTATTCTACTTATAGCACCAGCCACTAATTTTAATTTCAAAATCTGTTATATAAATGAACAAAACAGCCACTGTGTAGACACCACTACAAGGCAGTTTTTCCAGGCTGCAGCAGGCGTCCATGGTATGAGTACCAACCTCTGTGCAACATACAAAAAGAAAGAAAATTATTTCTTATAAAAAGAAGGAACATATAACCGAAAAAGCTAGAGTTAAATTCTAACCTGGCTACAAATCTATGGGAGACTTGTATGTCACACTATTATTAAATATCTCGAATGCAATTTCTTTTCTGAAGTCAGACATTTCCTTTTGTCCCCAGTTCAGTCAGCCTTTTTCACAATTGCCATCTCAGCATACTTGCAAATAAATACTCCATAACTGCATTTGTCGACCTGTTGCGGAATCTTTTGATTGCTCGATACACCAATAGTGAACATACTTCCTCGTGATTTTTCACTCCTATTTGAAAAGAAACCACATCTGTTCATAATACTTGGCAGCAGTCTCCTTAGAGGCATTAATTGACTGAAACGCTCAACTTGAATGTTCTTTTTCTTTGCTCCAATCGGATCAAATATGGAAATGTGACAATCAAGTAGATCGACCTTGCATAAAATCCAATGGCCGTCGGGTTCCCCAACACAACACGGAACTTACAACTACATATAAAAACAGCCACCATGGTTGTATACACAGTCAGTACATATAATAATGTCTATATACTTGACAACAGACACATGGTTGTCCCCATCCTGGTATGTTACCACAACCGTAATCAATCCAATCCGGCGGACATTCGTAACCAAGTGCATCGAAAGAAGATTCGGCTTCGTTGTCCGCCTCAATTATCCTTTTCCATTCCTCATTCAGTTTTGTCTGCCACAAACAGGAGATATTAGTCAATGACAATTGCAATCATACATTCCAAAACTAGACAAAAACAAATTATTGAACTTACAAAAAATTCAGAAGACATAAGAATTATGCTATGTCTGTGGTTCTCCGTGTCCGATTCACGTCTTTTCGCCAACAAGCTCATGTATGCATCAATGTGCTGTATATGAAAACACAATCAACATAACGAACACAAAGATAAACAAACAATGAGTAAAATGTATACTTACATCAGTGGACAACCATTTCTTCGGATCCTCCAATTCCAAAAAAAATGACTTATCAGCGGACTCCTCCGTTCCCACGTTCCGCCTGCAGTCAACGTAAACAAAAAAATCGTTGTAATTTGGTTCATGAAAAAATGAAGCATCTAAAATACTATATTTACAACAACTTACCTGGCTAGTTTTAGTTTCCTTTTGAATGCTTCATATTTGCCCTTGTCTTGTTCACGTTTCGTCGCAGATGCTCGTGTCGGGTCAATAAATGGAGATATGCAGTAAGCGGATCGGAGCCTGTTTTCCTCATTAAGCCTAGTGATTGGGACTGTTTTCCTCTGCTTCTTCTTCATTGATGTCTTTTTCTTCTTCTTTCGTGCCTTCCGCTTCAATGATATTTTTTCCGTTGGTGCCCCATCATCACCATCACCACCATCATCCCCATCGTCCCCCTCGCCCAACACTTCAGTCTTTTCCTTCATTTCCATTTCCACCTGAGGTATAAATTACGGACCCTCTGACATATCGCAATCAAATCCGACCCAGTAATCAGTTTGAGCCTCATCATCTGTTGCCTCCAATACCTCCAAGACATGAGCCTGTAATAATGTAATAATATTTAATGGTCTAAAATGTTGTAAACAATTTAAATAATTATATGTGTATTCAAATAACTCACCTTCCCACTATGAATATTATCTTCGAGATCTGAAATTGTTTGCACAAAATTTCGAGGCCTCTTATGCATCGTCCAAGGCCTCATCCTAGGCATTGTATCTTGTAATCTCATGCCAAACCCATTGATCAGAGATTCCACAGCCTCCATCGCCCATACCTAAAAATAATAGGTTATGACAATAAAAATTTATAACTTGTAATCTAAAAGGCAATATTAAATAAAAAAAAATTAAGTAATCAGAACTAACCTCAACAGCCCACGGGAAACCGTATAACCGGTACCTAACCTTGCCATACCTTTTTCTGGTGTTTCTAGACCGAAATTCATGCCTCAAGTAGTGCATCGTCATCTTGAATACGTAACGGCCCCATGCAAACGAATTGAAAGCTTCCAAATTATCAACTAAATTAAAAAGCCAATTAGTGACTTTTTTATCATATGGTTGACCAAACAAAACATTGTTTGCTATCAACAAAAGTGCCATCTTCAACGAATCATCGGCCTCTAGGAAGTTACGCTTTAAAAACCGATCATACACGGTGGCTAATTTCAAATCTTCACCTTCTTCTCCAGGCCAATATATTTTCTGGATGCCTTCTGGATTTGCCACATACGTCTTGTTTATTATGTCTGAAAGTTCGCCGAACCTTAGACCGGTGACCAAACAAAATTCCCTCTGTCCAAATCTTGCTTTCTTACCACCTACTGAAATAAACAGCTCGTTCTCTGTTGCACCGGCTATCTTAATTTCCCTCAACAGTAAAGCGTGCACAATCTGAGCTGAACAACCAGTTTTTTGGGAAGTCGTGGAATTGCTTGAAACAACTTGACATGAATTCCTGGTGCTTTCCTTCCTTCCGTAAGATATCCTCTATTGTAGCTATGTTCTTCAACCTACATCCGACGTTGATCAGTGCTTCTTGATTCCATTTTTTTCTTTCAACCTTCAAATACTGGTCATTGTCGTTTTCCATCTGCATAATTCAAATACGTTAGGTTCAATTAAGTAAACACACCAGGCAGAAACAATTAAACACACCAGGCACAAACAATTAAACACATACAACACTATGTTACATTAATTAAACACACCAGTTCACATCAATTAAACACACTGTTTCACAATAATTAAACGCACTGGTTCACATCGTTTAAACACACCAGTTCATAACAACTTCTGGAATGGACAACTTTTTCATGAATTAAACACACCAGGCCGACCGAATTAAACACACCAGGCCTAACCAATTAAACACACACAGCACTATGGTACATCAATTAAACACACCATATGTCATGAATTAAACACACTGTTTCACAATAATTAAACGCACTGGTTCACATCGTTTAAACACACCAGTTCACAACAACTTATTGAATGGACAACATTTTCATGAATTAAACACACCAGCTAGACCCAATTAAACACACCAGACGTACCCAATTAAACACACAACACTATGTTACATCAATTAAACACACCATTCATGCCCAATTAAACACACCATATAGTTGCATTTTCAAAAGCAACTATATTCACAAAGAAAGAAACAGAGAAACATCAGACTTTTGTTCCCCGTATCAAAACCATAGAGACAAAAACAACACCCAACCACCACAAAACCGAAACAACACAAACAGGAAAAGGCGTGACACAGAACACAGAGAAAACATACCAACAAAAGGATAAGGCACCACACCAGTCAGTTACACCCACGACACAGAGAAAACAGAGAAGGGGACAATCACTCCAGACTCCAAACAATCTTCCACCGACGCTTGACCCAAACTTCCCAATAACAATACATATTGAAATAACAAAATAAAGACAAATCCACAATTATCACAAAGAAAATAAAACAGAAACCAAATATACTCAAATCAAAATCAAAATCAAATTAATTGAAATATTGATACGTACGGGTCGGGTTTATAAATCAAAATCAACTCAAATCAAAATCCAAATCAAATTCAAAATCAATTTCGAAATCAAATTTCAAACCAAAATCAACTCCATCTCAAATGCACAAATGCAACCAAAATTACAAATAAAAGGAAACCCTAAAATCAAATGCAAAGAGGAAGCCCAAACCTTTTCCTTTCTTCCACGTCGCCGTCGAACAAGCTGGTGATTCGAATCAAACCAAGGGTCGGGTCGGGTCTAGCTCCTCGGCGTATCTCGCCGGCTCCGTCGTCTCTATATCGTGGTCGGGTCGGGTCGGGTCTTGACCGTCTCGTCGTCTTCACCGTCGTCGTCCTTGAGTCTTCGTCGTCCCTTGTTGCTCGTCATCGAATCTTGCCGACTGGAACTCTGCTCTCTCTTCGTTTTTTGTTTCAAACAGTGAAGGTTTTGGTTTTTACTTTTACTTTGCCTTTTAACTTCCTTTTGTTTCAAACTTTTGTCTTTTTTTTTTCATTTCGACTGAAGGGCAATTTTGTCACAATTGTGGAAATTTTGGTAAAAACAATAAAAATACTAATCTTGGGTAAAAACAATAAACCCACTAATTTTATGGTTAGTTTTAAAGTTCACCCATATATATATATATATATATTTATTTATTACACAAAAATGATTAATTATATATATCCTAATTATAATTAAATAAATGAACACGAAGCTTCAAGGAAGATTTAGCGTTAATTATACGTATAGTATACGTAACTTGTGAATTAATTGTAAGAGCGTATGCAAGATAAACTTCGTGAGGTCCGCATTTTATGATATATCTGTGGCAACTGCTCATGGTGGACCTCATCGTGTCTCCTAAACTAATTTATCAACATTATGAAACCAACTTAAGTAAGAAAACATGAATAGAATGTTAGAAAAATGTCAAATTAACTAAAAAAAATCGATGAGATGAGGTTGGTCCGTTAGTAAACCTCTCACGTCTGTATTTCAAGGTTCCGGGTTCGAGTCATCCATTTCTCCAAAATAAATTCGAATTTATATAATAGTTTAATACTTAAAAAAAAATCGAAAACACAATGACATAAGATTTGTTCAGCGGGATGTCCCTAACATTTGTACGAGGCCCGGATTGTACTATATTAGATTTTAATAATCGTTGGATTTTAAATCTTTTTAATGTTAAATTGCAACTGATGGATGACCAAATTCTCATTTCATGTGATGTGGGGTGATAGCTTTTTTAGAATTCAAACAACATGAAACATGAGCTTTATATTGCTGTCTGAAATCTGAATATATATCTTTTTGGAAGGTTTTTGTTTGAATCTGAACTAACTACTCGTGATTCAAGTGGATGGACATAGAGTTAATATAACTAAGATAGGACATGATATTCCATTATTATTTCTATGGTTGAGAATTAATGAGAACCCCAACTACAATCTTATGTTCATCAGATTAATTCAGATTTGATAAGATTATTATTACGTCATTTCAGCCAAAAGTACTTTAATTTCCTGCAGCAGTCTCATCAGCTCACCTCCTCTTTCTCTTATATTTCTCTTATATTAATTGAAGATACATCAATGAATAATATTTTCACTATGGACCGGTAAAGAGAGCGCTCAATCAATCTAGAAATGTCGGAGGTTTCCACATACATCTAAAGTGACACTAGTATTTTTTCCTACTTCAATTCCCACATCTGAAATGAGTAATGCTACACAAACCTGTAAGCTTTATGCATATATATATATATATATATATATAACACTCGTATTAAATACATAAATATGAAAGCGTACCTGAATTTTCAGAATCCATAATAGCACAATAACCTAAAAAGAAAAATAGGAAGTCTTCTACTCTCGTCTCACCTTATTTAGATTGTCTAATGGGGAGACAATTCTGTAACACACATAAACGAGAGTAGGGAGCCCCTATAAATAGTATAACTTACTAGAATCTTAACCCATAGAGGATTCTCAACCCTAATAGGATGACTAGTCCCAAAGGGAATACCAGGCCTACACATATACAATAGTGTTGGAAAATTCCATCATGTGGGGCCACACATGTAAATATTAAATGTGTTGTGCTATCTTTGGTTAAGCCTAAATTAAAGTGATCTAATTAAAATTTAAAGTTTAAGACTTAAGGGTATAATTGTCATGGAATTAATGTGTAGATATCAGAGTGCTATATCTAATTTGATGAGTGGCCAAATTAGAAATAGCAAAACATTTAATAATATGTTGATTATATTTAGGGTTATGGTCCCCAAATTACACGATAACTTTTGGCTTTTCTGTATCCCCATCATCAGAGAAGAGAGAACACTTTTGTGTCCCAAAGATCGTGATAATTTGGAAGATCTCAACCCGTTCTCCAACCTCCGGCAATGGATTTAGGTACGTTTCCGCTTATTGTTATCTTCCCTTTCTCTTGAATTGATATGGGTTAGGAACATATATTTAGGGTTTGATTAAGCATGATTTAGAAACATGTTTAGGTTAAACTTTCAGATTAATTATGTGCCTATACATATTGATTATGTGTTAATCGAATACTTACAAGTGGTATCAGAGCCACCCATGATCGATTCTTGAGAAATTTTTAAGATTTGAGGTTTTAAGAAATTTATGAATATTTCGGAATTTTTATTTAAAAAAAAATTAAGTTATGGATTCAGATCGGTCTTATAAACCGATGTTGAAGCTGTTGGGTGTTGGATCATATCAGGTGGAGATCTGATCTGTGTATCTTGGTTTGGTGGGTTTCTTGATCTGATAAAGGTTGTGATTCAAATAGAACAAAAACTGGGTCTCTCTGGGTCGAACTTGGTGGGTTTTCATACCCAGACCCGTTGTGATCTCGGATCACACCAACCACACCCAGTTTCCTGTTCTCGGTCAACGCCATTTTTTTCAGCCCAGATATCACGTGTTTGGCGACAAAAAGGGGATCGGTGGTCGTCCGCCGCGATCTGGTCCAGATCGGGCCAAGATCGGCCATCGGTTCTCTCGACCGGCTAGGGCTTCGTCCGCCGGCCTTCGTCGCTCCGGATCCGCGAGTTGCGGTTTGTGCTGCTAATTGGCCACCACTCGTTGCTTTCCAGTGACGTTCTGGTGGCTAAGGCGGCGGCGGCAAGAAACCTAGGATTTGATATTCTTGAGGGACTGTTTTGTAATTAGTTTGGGCCATTGTGTGATTTGGCTAAATTGTGTGGCCAATTTATAATTACAAAAACATATTGGGCTATTTTGCAATTATAAAAACATTTTGGGGCGAATTTATAATTACTGAAAAGTTATAGGGTCACTTTGTAATTTTCAAAACTTGAGGGTGTTTCTGTAATTTTACAAAATTAGGGGCAGTGTTTGTAATTTTTATTTTAAGAATCAATTCAAATTCAAATATTTTTGGTATATCTTTTATGGTTAAATAAAGTAGTCCGTCATTCTAAATGGGCTAATTGAAACAAGATGTCGCCATAGTGACCTCTCTTGTGTAAATTGTTCATGAGGGATGTTTGATGTTTGTGTGTGTGTGTGTGTGTGTGTGTGTGTAAATTCATGCGGGTATTGGCCGGCCCAAAGGAAGGTTAATACTTGGCAGAATTGCACACACACCTGTGGTGGTAAATATGTGACGATTATAAGGTTTTACATGTGAATAATAAGTCGATCCAATGATAGATTTATTATTTGACATGAATTATTGTCAATATTTGATCACTACAACAAGGGTACCACTTACAATTAATATTATTGTCCAAAGACTTGATATTAATGTTGTGCTATGTATCTTGAGATGAGACTTACCATTATTTGAATTTGTTGATTGTTGTATTTGGTTATTAATGTGAGCATATTTGTTTGTTTGTTTTGTTCTCTTTAAAGCTAGTGTTTCTACTATATCTGCTAATATCAACTCAATACACATGCTTAATGGGACCAACTTTAAGGATTGGAAAGAGAAAATACTTATTGTTCTCGGCTGCATGGATCTAGACCTTGCACTTCTGATTGAGCATCGCGCTTCTCTTGCGGATGTAAATTCTTCTAATGATAAGAAGAACTTTGAGAAGTATGATCGCTCAAATCTCATGAGTCTTATGATCATCAAGTGCAACATTCCGGATGCATTTAGGGGTGCGGGATCTGAAAAGATAACCAAAGCCAAAAAGTTTCTAGCTGAAATTGAAAAGCCTTTTACAAAAAAACAATAAGACAGAAACAAGCACGCTTTTGCAAAGCTTGATTTCTATGAAGTAAAAAGGCAATGAGAACTTAAGGGAGACAAGTTCAGTCTCAATCAGTGCCCTAAAAATAACCTTGAAGTTAAGGAAATGCAGAAGATTCCTTATGCATCAGCTGTAGGGAGTCTAATGTATGCTCAGGTGTGTACGCGTCCGGATATTGCATACATTGTTTGTATGTTAGGCAGATATTTAAGTAACCTTGTGATGGATCATTAGAAAGCAGCCAAGCGGGTTATGAGGTATTTGCAGAGAACAAAAGATCACATGCTCACATATAGGAGATCGGATCAGTTAGAGATCATTGGGTATTCCGACTCCGATTATGTTGGATGCCAAGATAGAAATAGATCCACATTATGCTACATATACCTGTTGGCTGGTGGAACTATTTCTTAGAGGAGTGTCAAGCAGACACTCATAGCTTCTTCCACCATGGTAGCAGAGTTTATAGCATGCTATGAGGCATCCAACCATTGAATATGGCTGCGGAATTTTGTCTCTGGGCTGCGCATTCTAGAGGGTATTGAAAGACCACTCAAACTATATTGTGACAATAAGTCAGCAGTGCTATATTCTTCATCTAGGTCAAAGTATATTGACATTAAGTTCCTAGTTGTGAAGGAGAGAGTACAGAATGGACATATATCCATAGAGCACATTAGGGCAAACTCCATGATAGCGGATCCGCTTACCAAAGGATTACCACCCAAGGTCTTTCATGAGCATACTGCTCATATGGGTGTTATTTTATGTGAGGATATCACATTATAGTGGGAGTTTGTATCTTTTTGTATTTCAGTGCTTTATGTTTGACTTTGGACATACTTATGCATTTATGTATTTGGATATTTTTCTGATCAGAAATAAAGTATTCAGTTCATTTCACTCTGTTATATTGTGTTAAGTTTGATCTCATTAAAGAATAAAGTAGGACCAATTGGAAATAGACATGTATAGATCACATTTCATGTGATTTTCATGCTACATATCCATGATTGATCTATGTCATTTGGTTATGTTGGTATATGTGACCATTGATGGGTTTAGTCACGCTAAATGTGACGAAAACCGATTTGATCCTATATCGGTATAATCAATGGACGAGATTGTTCGGATATATCCTAAAAGTGTAATAGCAAAATTTTGGAGCTCATAAAGTCATATACATTTGTAAAGTTACATATGTTGCCCAGTGGGAGATTGTTGGAAAATTTCATCATGCGGGGCCACACATGTAAATATTAAGTGTGTTGTGCTATCTTTGGTTAAGCCTAAATTAAAGTGATCTAATTAAGATTTAAAGTTTAAGGCTTAAGGGTATAATTGTCATGGAATTAATGTGTAGATACCAGAGTGCTATATCTAATTTGATGAGGGGCCAAATTAGAAATAGCAAAACATATAATAATATGTTTATTATATTTAGGGTTATGGTCCCCAAATTACACGATAACTTTTGGCTTTTCTGTATCCCCATCATTAGAGAAGAGAGAACACTTTTGTGTCTAAAAGATCGTGATAATTTGGAAGATCTCAACTCGTTCTCCAACCTCCGGCAATGGATTCAGGTACGCTTCCGCTTATTGTTATCTCCCCTTTCTCTTAAATTGATATGGGTTAGGAACATGTATTTAGGGTTTGATTAAGCATGATATAGAAACATGTTTAGGTTAAACTTTCAGATTAATTATGTGCCTATACATGTTGATTATGTGTTAATCAAATCACTTACAAATAGCTCATACCATATCCCACATGTATATAATGCAGCTAAGGTGCACCAAGCCTAACAAATAATGATCACAACCAAACGGGCTATATCCGGTCAACTCTCTCCTACTTAAACATTCTAATCAATTCGGTTTTCATAAACTCAAAATATAATGTCATATATTGCTCACAATTTTATAAAAAATTTACATACCCAATTTCGTAATTCACTCTTACTGTTTTTGGTGCGTTCTATTTTTGATGTTGGCTGGTGTGCTCTAGTTTTGGGTGAGGTTTGCTCTGTTTCTGGTGCTCCATTGTTGTTTTGTTTATGAGTAAGTTGTTTTGCTAGGTCATCTTGTTGCCTTTGGCTTTTGTGCTTTGTGAGGGGTTAGTGTGGGTTGTTTGGCTTGTTGGTCCCTACTTTGTGGCCGGTTGTTGTTCTCAGGTTCCCACTTGTTGCCTTTTTGGCTTTTCAATGAAGTATAACCATTTAAAAAAAAACGTAATTCACTATTATATCAACAATCAATTAATTCTAACTATGATTAGAAAAATATATTATCAATGTGACAAATGGAATAAAAGTTGAAACGACGTGTTACTTAAAAATTATAAGCATCTCATAAGTTTACATGCATGATTAATCTTTTTTGTCTCTAGTGATCGAGGGTTATGTTTTTTAATGGAAATTTTGTTGAAGTTTGTAGTTCGTAATCTTTGTGATTTCGGATGATTATGTTTCTATGTAGTAGACTAGTTATTAAGTTTTCATAATGATTATTTCGTTTGAAATTAATAATCTATTTTGTATACTCTCGTGAATCAGATGATTATGTTTTCACGTAATAACTAATCATTAAAATTTTGAGATTAAAGTTGGCTAAGGATATTAATTTGATAGTGTTAACGAAAAATTTGCTCGGGGTGAGAAATCTTAACAATCTCAATCAATCTCAATTAATTCTAACTATGGCCAAGGTCGAATGTATTCTAAACAGTGCTTATTCAAATGACAAAAAATACTAATATTAATACAATCAAAAGAGAATGAAAATGCATTCTTTATTAAGGGTGTATCGTGTTCAAATATCTCTTAATTGCTCTCAATTTCTCTAGGGTGTAGTAGGGTTGTTGTCGTATGTCTGTCGAAAAGTAGTCCCTTTCTCTTTCTCTCTTTTTCCTATTTATACATAGTTTTGGTAGGTTAAACCAACTGATTCTCCCCTTGATTTTCTCAGTCCCTTCCCTCCTTATCGGACGAGATCTCTTATTTAAATGTCAATGACTTTGCGTTAATAGCTGAGTTGAGAATATCTTGGTGGAGATTAGTTTGTTTCCTTTTTGGACTCTATTACTTGTTCTGCACGTACGTAATGTTTCTAGATATGATCCAGTGTATCTTCGTATCTTCACAGCATGATCCCTCAAAGGGGTCGTTGAATATGGTATGTATTGTCTCGTATGGCGAGGTAGATCAGATAGCGAGGTAGATTAGTGTCTTGGCTCAGGTATTCAGGAGCTTAGTCTAGCCAGGAGCTCGGTCTGACCTCCCTTGATCTCTTAGAGCTTGATGCAGCTCCCTGCGGACACTCCTCTATGACAGTAGGGTTTTGGCGAGCTTCTGGAGAGATTGCGAGGTAGTCTCAACCTCGGGGAGCTTCCCTATTCATAGTTTGGTGGTGAGGGCTCAATCTGATCGCGTCGGGTTTTATCCCGGGTGTTTCGGGAGCTCGCCTTTTATTTCTATGGGGTGGTACCGTAGCTCGACTTTGGGAACCGTGGTCCCCTGATGGATAACCTCGGGCCTGGGGTCAGACTAGGAGGGTGGAAAATTTCCCTTTGGTCCCTAGCCAAATTTGGCTATTAACAGATAGTTTTAATAATTGATTGAATATTCTCGTGAATTGGATGATTATGTTTTCACATAGTGACTAATCATTAAGACTTTGAGATATTTGTTGGTTATCAATTATTAAATTTGAACTGTAAAGATGGAAATGGATGTGCTAATCATCTCCGTAGGAGGGTTATCACATGTGATAGGTGATGTTCTTCTCCATAAGAGGTTCATCAACTTTAGGTATTCATCTATAGAATTGCGACAATAGAAAATGTATGCATGTGTTAATCATCTCTGTAGGAGGATTATCACATGTGATAGCTAATGTTATTCTTCGTAGGAGGTTCATCATCTTGAGGAATTCATTTATAGAATGTTGTGATCTTTGCCCAATCACATGTTGAATTATGTTTCTATAAATGTTTTGATTGTTATCTTAAGATGAAATCCTTTGTTTTGAAACTCAGTTTTCAATGTCAATAACTTTGCTTCGCAATTGTCTGCTATCAAATCTTTGGATGGAATTAATATTAAAGGTAAGAAGAATTTCAATGGGGGTAAGAGATATAAACATCATAGAACGAAAGCTGGCAAGGCTGATAGGCTCCTTAAAGCAAACGGTGACACGAAAGATAAGTGTTTTTGGTGTAACAAAAAAGGCCATTTTAATAAGGACTACTTCAAGTTTATGAATCACATAGAAAAGCGAGGTACCCATTTAGCTCTCGTATGTTTTGAATCAAATTTGGTTGATGTCCCTTTGAATTCTTGGTAGGTTGATTCTGGAGCTACTATTCACATTTTGAATTCCTTGTAAGGCTTTAGAAGAAAAAGGAAACTAAGGGATAAAGAAGCCGTCGTTTACATGGGAAATGGAGATAAGGCTTTAGTTTAGTTTATATAAGTTGTTAGATTACCTTTAGCTTCAGGGAAGTTTTTAGATTTGGTTGATGTTACTTTTGTTCCTTCTATCATACGTAATTTGATTTCCATTTCTAGGTTGGATAATAGTGGTTATCGTTTTGAATTCACTAATGAAGGATTTATTCTTTATCATGGTTCTCTTCTCATTGGTTCAAGTTGTTTGAGTGATGGTTTCTATAAATTGAATTTACACTCTGATTTGTTGGTGAAAATTATCGTTCCACTGTCATGGTAAATTCAACCATTGGATCTAAACGCTAAAGGGAAGATTCTTCTTCTATGCTATGACATAGATGTTTAAGCCAAATATCTAAAGATATAATTGAAAGATTAATCAGAAATGGTATTTTTGATTCACTTGACTTTTCAGATTTTGAGTCTTGTGTTAATTGTTTGAAGGATAAAATGACAAGAGCTAAAACGAAAGTGGCTACCAGAAGTCAAAATTTATTACAAATTATACATACCGATATATGTGGGCCATTTTCACCCGCCACACTTGGTGGATATTTATATTTTATTTCTTTCATTGATGATTTCTTGCGTTATGGTTACATCTATCTCAATCACGAGAAATCTGAAGCCTCAGATATTTTCAAAATATATAAGGCTGAAGTTGAACTAAAATTAGAGAGAAAGATTAAGTGTGTCAGATCTGATTGTCAGGGTGAATATTATGGTAGGTATGGTGAAGGTGGTCAGATTCTGAGTCCTTTTTGCAAGGTTTTTGCAAGAATGTGGGATTGGTACTCAGTACAATATGCGGGGTGAACTTGAACAGAATGAAGTTGCTGAGAGGCGGAATCGTACGTTAATGGACATGGTAAGAAGTATGATCAATACGTGTTCTTTGCCTAAATTTTTATGGGGTGATGCATTAAAAATGGCAGCATATATTCTTAATAGAGTTCCTAGTAAATCAGTGCCTAAAACTCCATTTGAGACGTGTAGTGAGCCTAGGCTCTGTGTGGAAAAATGAGTGAAATCTTGAAAGGCTTAGAGTTGAAGCAAAATGTTATCAAATGACTCTTGTATTCGATGATTGTAAAACTAACTCCATTGAGAAGTCCGTAATTGTAATCTCTATTGTTGTAGCATCTTGGTTTACATATCTTGGCATGTTTTTTTACTACATTATGGATCACCCAACGTCGCATCTCATCTCTAGTTGACTCAGTAGAAATTACGGTTGTGGGTATCGTAGTTGTAAGCCCTCACGAGACTTCACTCGTGCTCTAGGGATCGCCTAGGGGTTTAAAATGCTTGTGGCACATGCTAAGTGACATCGTGTCACCCACAAAAGTGGTTTTTTCTTTGTTTTAGTTTTGAGTAGGTTAATCTTCGTTTTTTGTTTGCTTCATGTTTGCTTGGGTACGAGCAAAAGATAGGTTTGTGGGTATTTGATAGTACCTATTTCTACACTTGGTGTAGCCCCCTTTTCCTATCGTTTGCATTTGTTTTCCAGTTAAAACCGATATATTATTTGTGCAGGTCATTATAGATTTTTAGGGGTATTTATGCTAAAACGGAAGAATTTAAGGATAAAATCGCAATTTCATAAAGTTTGCGCACTTCATGCACATCTAGGAACAGTGCATCAGCCATGCAAGAAATTCCAGTAGATGTGCACTATACATGTCCACCATATACGCACCTGTGTACCGTGCATATTCCAAAATTGTGTTGATTCCAGTAGAGGTGCGCTATACATGTGCACCCTTTGGGCACATGTGTATAGCGCACTATATCCAACTCAGCAGAATCTTTAGGGTTTCGTACCCTATTTCCCACACACTATAAATACCCCATTTCAGCTCTGCTTGAACACATCTTGCACTACTCTTGAGCTCCAAAAACACTCCCATTACAATCCAAACATCAAAGAACCAATCTTTATCCCAAATCCTTCACTAAATCACCCAAACCCTTCATTAAATCACCAGATAGACCCAAATCCCTCTTCCAAACACTCACCACCTCATTACCTTACCTAGATCCTTCATCAAAATCACATCTTAGAGTAAGAGAAGTCAAAGAGAGAAGAAGTTTAGCACAACCAAGAAAGAGAGGATGAGTTCTTCAACTTATTTTACTATATCCTTTCTCTCTTTACATTTATTTGTATTAATTTATGGCTTGCACTCATTTCATATCTTGTGTAGCCATTTAATAAGATGAAGCCTTTACCATGAATTATCAATAAAAACCATCAGATTATATATATTTCTTGTGTATGTATATGTATTTCATGCTATAATTAATATTGAGTGTCTAGCTAACATTTAGATTATATATATTTCTTGTGTATGTATATGTATTTCATGCTATAATTAATATTGAGTGTCTAGCTAACATTTAACGTTTATTTGGTTGTTGTGTGATGTACCGAGAGGAGAAGCACACAACGTGCTCAATGAAATGCACGATAGAGGTCTAGTAAGACAGAGATACTCGAGGCTAGCCTTTAGGACTCATTAAGTGGACCACAAAGCTTAATGAACTTGTGTGTATTTTGGATGACCATCAAGAGATAAGTTATTGGTGCATACAAGTATTGTTTCTATTACTTGAGAGAGAGAATAGAGACTAGTTGAGGGTGTCACGAGTCTACATTCACACTTGCATATTTTATCTCCAATGGTGTGTCTATAAATTGATAAGAATTGGTTAATTACATTTGAGGTCTTAGCCTAATTTCCCATTAGAAATACAATCACTTGTTTATGTGTGACTTCGTTTTGTTTGCTTGCTTGTTTAATTTCATTCATTGCACTTTAGTTGTAGTTTAATTTAATGAAATTTGAGTAGTGTAATTCAATTATCAACACTTTGCTTGTCTAAATAGTGGTATAATCAATCAATTGTGGAAATCAATCCATCAATCCTCATGGAACAAGTCTTATTTATCATTGTACTACTCACACGACTCCGTACTATTGCAGATGCTCCTTTTGAAGTGATCAATTTTTGGCGCCGCTACCAGGAATTGAGCGGTTTATTGATATCACTACTAGTTGATTCATTACTAATTTAGATCATTTACTTTGTGTTTATTTGTTTGTGATTGTAGGCGGTTGTTCGTGTATGCATCATAGTACAAGGAGCAACAATCTAGATTTAAGATTCGATCTGGATATTGAGGGAACGGCCCGGAGAAATAGAAGGAATTGAAGACAAGCCATGGAAATGGGTGATTGGATCAAAATCCAATTCCGACTGCGGCCCAAGAGGGTTAAAATGAGCAAAATGGGGAGAATGAAAGGGTCATGAGCAACTTTGTCATGGCAAGGGTGGATCAAAACATGTCACCAATCAAACTATCGACGATGGCCACGAACAACTTTGAAATCAAAGCCCATGTCTTTCAAATGTTGACGATGATAAGGCAATTTGGTGGTTTGCCAAGTGAAGATCCAAATGGGCATTTGAGAAACTTTAACCAAATTTGCTCAACATTCAAAATAAACAGGGCTTCAGACAACGCAATTTGGTTAATGATTTTCCCTTTTTCATTGAGAGACCGAGCTAAGGCTCAGTATGATTCATTAGCACCAAGGTCGATCGCTGCTTGGGATGTGTTGGCCTAAGCCTTCATTAGCAAATACTTCCCTCTTGGAAAGGCGACTCAATTGATGAACGAAATTCATGAATTCAACCAATTTGAGCGGAATCCTTATATGACACTTGGGAAAGATACAAAGAGTTGCTGAGAAAATGCCCATGCCATGTAATGCCTAAGTGGCCTATAGTGGAGAAGTTTTATCTAGGTATGAACTTGTCCACACGATAAGTTGTAGATGCTTCAGCGAGTGGCTCCTTGATGAACAAGCAGAAAGGATGCACCATATGGCTTGCTAGAAGACATGTCCGTAGCCAATAGCAATTTCGGTAGCGACTGAAAGACACCAAAGAAAGCACTCGGTGTATTGGAAATCGATCAAGTGACCACACTACAAGCCCAAATTGAGGCATTGTCCAAGCAAGTTAGTAGAATGGGAGCCAGCTCTAGTGCAGCCCAAGCAAATATGTTGAGTTATGACTCGTGCTTGAGGCCTCATGATAGTATGGATTGTCAAGCAGGAAACCCGTTTGCTACTGGATCCTCAAAACAAGTGTCCTTTGCAAACTATAACAGAAATTTTCCTAACCAAAACCCCAACAACCCAAATCCAAATCCAAACAATAATCCCTACTCCAACACCTACAACCCCGGGTGGAGAAATTGTTAGGTTTTAGATTTGTGTTGGTTTGATTCCATAACAAAATGGTCTTTGTTTATATTGCGTAGTTGCTTAGGTGATTCGTGATTGGATCGAGCTTCGAAGAAGGAAAGCAACGTCGCTTGCAAAAATCGTCTTCAAGAGGAATGATTCTTACTTGGATACTAAGGAAGCGAGATTCTTTCTCCTCTTGCAAGATGTTAGCGCGCACACACACATTGCATAAATTTGTGTCCCTGCATCGTTGCGCTTAATTGGTATAACTCATTGACACACATATTGTTGTATGCACATGCATTAGATTTAATTTGACAACTTTTATAAAATTGCATGTTCTAGGACTATCTCTAGGAAATGGCATACATGTGTGTTCTTGTCTTTTTTTGTTTTTGTTTTTGTTATATCGAACTTGATTATAGTCTCATTTTGTTCTGTATTGAGTTCCAGTCATTTCGGTTACTCATTCATAAGTTTCTGAGTTCCGAGTTGAAAGTTATGAAACTTTCCATGCATTTATCGTGCATGGTTTTTGTCCTTACGTATCGAGTCGATTTCCAAGTTTTGATAAAAGTTTTGTAAACTTCCATGTCCATGAGGGAGTTACGGTATGTCATCTAAAAGTGGATTCAAATTCAAAGTTCGGATGCCAGAGAACGGTCGAAGAACGTGAGAGGAGCATGAAATAGAGCAAAAGGGAAGTGGGATGACAAATTGCCAAAACTACCCCTCTCCCGAGATGGCGGGTGGCCATCTCGGGAAGGCCACTCCCCTGCCCCTGTAGAGGCCATATGCCTCCTCGGGGACCTGAGGTGGCAATGCTTGATTGGTGGCCGAATCTATCTCCTCTCCACATCATATTCCCTCCATTTATATTCAAATTTCATACAAAAAATTTCAACAACTTTTGCATTTTTGTTTTTGTCATATCTCTCTAAAATCAACTCTGATTTTAGATTTTCAAAAGCCAAAATTGTTGGTCTTGAAAAGAGGAAAATGTCAAAATCATTTTAGAGATAAATGGTTTTCAAGTTTTTCAAGGTGATATGATCTCAGTTTGTGTGTTCATCATTTGTAAGTGAATCATCTTCTCTGCATTTCTTTTGTGATCAATTTGTTGATTTTTCCTATTTGATTAAAGAAAAATATTTATAATGATTTTGATTCAACTTTTAGACTTGTTTGAGTAATTTTTGAAATTAGCTTTTGTGTTTTTGATTGAATATAATTTTAGCTAATTTTGATGAACATGAACTTGAATCTAGAATACCTTGTGTTTTTTCTCTTAATTGTTGATTTATAGGTTTTAGTCACATGTTCTAGAACTAGGATATTTTGATTGTGATTTCTATCATTTAAATCTAGTTCTTTCTTTGTTTGAATATGTTATGGTTTTCAAGTGTTAACTTGTTTACTTGATTTCAAAGCTAGTTTTGTGATTTCTATTGAAAACTTGTTGTTCTATCTTTGATTGACTTGTTTAGGTTTCTAGATATTTTTGTGAATGTTTTTGAATGCCTAATCTAGATCTCTAATCATATGTTCATAAAAATTAGTTATATTTGCTTGTGAGCTTGATTTGTGCATATCTAATTCTTCATAGAGTGTGTTTGATCTACTTGCTCTATTTGCTTGTGATTGCATCATGATTGCATGTGTGCACTTCACTTAGATCATTGCCTTACAAAAGGATGAAGCCTCTTGTTGAAGTGACTGAAGCTTTAACTTGAGCAAGAAGACTTGGCTATAATAGTGATCCGGATAGCCAAGCAAGGAAGTCTTAGTTAGGATCAGGGAGATCCGGGTAACTAAACAAGGAGTCTTGTCTAGGGTCGGGAGGATCCGGATAGGCAAGCAAGGAATCTTCCTAGAGACGTGAGCGTCTTGGATAGGAAGTTGCTTCCTAGAGGTGTGATAGTCACATCTTGGATAGGAAGTAGGCAAAGTAGTTCACTAGGCCAGAGGGTAGAATAGAAGTTGATAGCTTGGAAAGTGTATCATGTGTTGATTGCTTTTTGAGTGTGTATCTTTTATTCGTCATAGTGAATTGCAGTTTGCCAGTGGTTGTGGATTCAACCCGTGGATGTTTCCTCTTTTGAGGTTTTACCACATAAAAATCTCTCGTGTTGATTTTCATATTTTTATTTCTTTACTTTAATTAACTTCTATTGTTTTAACACTTGCTTGATTGAATTCATATTAACTTGTTAAAGCAATTCACTTGTTAAATTATCTAAGTGAGCATAAATTGGTTGTGTGAAAAAGAAGTGAGAGAATTTGGGCATACACCTATTCACCCCACCCCTAGGTATATTTTACACTATGAGTAGTTAAAGAAATTTCAGAAATCACTCTAAAATAGAAAGATAAACAACGACATATTCAACCACAAGCCAATTTCAAACCACCCGGATTTAACTTACCACAACAAGCCCTCCCTAACCAACCACATTTCCAAAATCAACTCCACCAAAACCAAGCCGTGAGAAAGCCCACACTTGAGGACATATCTCCAAATACATGAACAAACTTGATGTTCATATGGAGACACAAGATTTAGCCTCGAAAAAGTTGGATGCCAAGGTCGATCAATTAGCACAACACTCCCAAGCCTCTACAAAATCTTGCTAGAGGTTCCCTAGCTAGACAATAAGAGACTTTTCCTAGTGATAACATAATCAATCCTAAGGAGCAATGCAAAGCAATCACCTTGAGGAGTGGTAAGGAAGTTGAGTAACCCAAGGAATTTGAGAAGGGAAAAGATGTTGCGGTTGAAGAAGATGAGACGGTTAAAGACAAATCGGTTGAAGAGAACCAAGCTAATAAGCTCCCAAATTCCTCTCAAGATTTTCTTACACCACCATAAGTGAAAGCATATGTCTCACATATTCCCTACCCTTAAAGGTTGAGGAAACATAAAGATGCCCAAAACTTTGCCAAGTTCTTAGATATTTTCAAAAGGCTTCATATCAACATACCATTCACTGAAGTCTTGGCACAAATGCCTAAGTATGTTAAGTTCTTGAAGGAGCTCTTTGCGAACAAGAAGAAGTTGGAGGATTTTGAAACGATGCCTTTAAATGAAGAATGTAATGCTATACTACAAAACAAGTTGCCACCAAAATTGTAAGATCCCGAGAAGTTCAATATCCCTTGCACAATAGGAAGCTCGGAGTTTGTCAAGGCCTTGATAGACTCGGGGGCAAACATCAATTTGATGCCATATTCGATATTTGAGAAGCTGAGAGTTAGAGAAGTGAAGCTGACCCACATGACGCTGCAATTGGCGGACCGATCAATTAAGTATCCAAGAGGAGTTTTAGAAGATGTACTTGTAAAGGTGGAGAGTTTGTTCTTTCCAGTGGACTATGTTATTCTAGAAATTGAGGAAGATGTAGAAATTTCGTTGCTCTTTAGAAGACCATTCTTAAAAATGGTGGGAGCTTGATTGACTTAAAGAATGACAAAATGACCTTTTGTGTTATTGAAGACATTATAGAGTTTGACTTAAGAAAAGTTATGAAGAATCCTAGAGAGACCTAAAGTTGCTAAAGAATTGAAGTGGTTGATCCTATGATACAAGAGTATTTTCGAAGAGAGAGTCCAAGAGAACCTTTAGAGGCTTGCATTATGCATGGTGCAAGTGAAGATGATGAAGATGTGAACATAGTGGAGTGTGCTTTGCATTTAAGTTCCTTACCCTTGAAGAATTTTAAAAATAGGAAAAATTTTGAGGAACTTGGTGTAGGGAAGCCAAAACTCCCACTGTCCATTGAGAAACCTCATACTCTAGAACTCAAACAACTACCATGCCACTTGCGGTATGCATTCTTGGGAGAATCACCAACTCTATCGGTAATATGTTTGGCAAGCTTGGCCAATATTGAGCAGCAAAAGTTACTAAGGGTGTTGAGAAAGTATAAAAGAGCAATTGGTTGGTCAATTTTGGATATCAAGGGAATATGCCATTCAATTTGCATGCACAAGATTAGAATGGATGATGAGTTCAAGGCAACGATTGAACATCAACAGAGACTTAACCCAAACATGAAAGAAGTGGTAAAAGTGGAAGTTATAAAGCTATTGGATGCGGGAATCATCTATGCCATTTCGGATAGCCCGTAGGTAAGCCACTTACAATTGGTACCGAAGAAAGGGGGAATGACGGTTGTTCTGAATGAAAACAATGAGTTGGTCCCTCAAAGAACCATCACGGGTTGAAAGTGTGCATAGACTATCAAAAGTAGAACAATTCCACAAGAAAAGACCATTTTCCACGTCCTTTCATCGACCAAATGCTTGAGAGGTTGTCGTGCCATCTCTTGACCTTTTCCTTTTATAGTCGGGCATTTTCATATGTTTCAAGCCAGCATTCCTCAAGCTTACTCAATTCTAAGAGTCTCCTCTCACCCGCAGCCTTCAAGTCATAATTGAAGGTCTCCATTTCCCAATATGCCTTATGCTCCAATTCGACCAGAAGATGACACGATTTCCCAGAGAAAAGTTTGAATGGGCTCATGCCAATTGGGGTCTTGAAAGCGGTCTAGTATGCCCACAAAGCATTATCAAGCTTTAAGGACCAATCTTTTCTAGATTTTCCCATGGTCTTCTCGAGGATTCCCTTAAGATCTCAATTTGAAACTTCGGCTTATCCATTACCTTGGGGGTGGTATGGTGTCCTTATCTTGTGCTTGACACCATATTTATTCAATAAAGCTTTGAAAAGCTTGTTGCAAAAATGTGATCCCACATCACTCACAATTGTTCTAGGAGTGCCAAACCTTGTGAAGATGTTCTTTCTTAAAAACTTTATGACCACCTTGGTGTCACTCTTAGGGGAGGCAACTGCTTCGACCCACTTGGACACATATTCCACCGTTACAAGTATATATTGGTTTCCATGTGAACTTAGGAACAGTCCTATGAAATCTATTCCCCACACATCAAACAACTCAACCTCTACGTTAGGTTTTTGAGTTGTGTTGGCATTATTTTATATCAAAACGACATTTTCTTTGTATTGTTTAGTTGTCTAGGATTCACGGTTTATCAAGCTTCAAGGAAGTTGGACAACTCTTCAAGCAAAGTGAAGCTTTTAAGAGGAGAAAGCGTTACTGTCTACAAAGGTAGTTTAAGACCTCTATCCTCTTGCAAGGCATTAAGGCACACATACACATTGCATCCATACATGTCCTTGCATCGTTGTGCTCAATAGGTATAACACATTCACACTTGATATTGAATGCTCATGCATTAGATTTAAATTGACAAATTATGAAAACTGCATGTTCTAGGACTATATCTAGGAAACGGAATTCTTGTGTGTTCATGTGTTTGTTTGTTTGTTTATGTTTTATGGATATTGGACTTGAATTTGATCTTATATTATTCCTTATTGAGTTTCGGTCGTTTCGGTTACTCATCCATTTGTTTTCAAGTTCCGAGTAAAAAGTTATGAAATTTTCCGGTCATGTACCTTGCATTGTCTTCATCTTCGTGTATTAATTCGAATTCTTATTTGCTAGTCAAAGTTTTGTAGTTGTCCATGTGCATGAGAGAGTCTAGGTTCGTAATCCGAAAACGCATTCGAATTCGGAGTACGGAGAACGGTCAAAGAACGCGAAGGTACGCGATGGAGGAGGGCCATCTCGAGGAGGAGGGCCTCCTGCCCCCAAGATGACCACGCGCCTCCTCGGGGAGCTAAGGTGGAGCATGGCTATTGGCTGCCCCATTCCCTCTCTTTCCCTCTCCTTTAAATATCTCTTTCCATCTCATTTTCGAATTTGAAGAAGATTGAGTGCAGAAACATTTCCACATTTTTCTCCCAACTTTGAATCACCATATCTCTCTCATTTCTTATCTGATTTGAGTGATTCAAGTTGGAGAAGTTTTGTCTTGAAGTCCTCTATCATCTTCAAGCAACCTTGAAGTCTTTTTTCAAGTATTTTGGTGGTTCTACACCATTTTCGTGACTGGACGCGAATTAACAAGGTAGTTGATTATCTTTTGTGATTTGCACTTTTAAATGTTCAATTACCTTGGGTCTTCTTCCTATTTTCGTGTATGTGACTTGAAAAAATGTTGAAGAGTGATATAACTTCAATTATAAGTTAGATTTGTCTAATTAAAGATTGATTGTGATCTAGGTTTTCTTAAATCTAGTTTTTCACATGTTTGTGAGTTGTATTGTGACTAGCTTATTATCTAGGGTTATTTGTGCTTTGATTGAATTTATTTTCATGATCAATAGCCTTTTCATGTGCTAGGACTCTTTAGTTAAATATATCAAGGATTTTCATATTTGATTTTATATTTAGAGCCTATTAGGATTTAATTGATTATTTTGTGAATATATGCTCTAAATGATTGTTAGAGATTTGTTTGATCATATCTTGCATTTCTAGCATTTTTGTTTTAGTTCTAAAGTCTTGGATATGTGCTTCATGAACATGTTTATTTCAAGCTTTAGTGACATGAATAAAATCTAGGATTAAAGTGTGTTTTTGGAAATTTGGCATGCTCTAGGTTTTTGTTCATGTATAAGATCTAGACAATCTTGTTTCGTGAACTTTGTTGCCTATGTCTAGATCTTCATGGAGTGTACCTAATCGTAATATTTCATATGCTCATGCATCATTTTGTGTAGTGTCGTTTTTGGATTATAAACTAGAAAAATATATCTTGTGTGCTCATTGATTATTTATAGTTTCCATAGGATGTATTGATCATATATTCTATGTTGCATGTGTTTGCATCATTTGCATTACACTTAGATCATTTGCCTTACAAAAGGTGGAAGTCTTGGCTAGGAGTGTGAGGCTCCGGATAGTCAAGCAAGGAGTCTTGGTTAGGACAAGTGGTCCGGATAATCAAGCAAGAGAGACTTTCTAGAGGAAAGAGTGCCTTGGATAGAAAGTAGACTATATTATTGGTATACCCATGATATTGAGTTGACATGGAGTCCAATAGATAGTGTGTCATTTGTTGATCACTCTTGAGGAATTTCCAACCTCTCAATGGTGTTGTGTAGAAGTGAAGTCCAATAGAGAGTGTGTCATTTGTTGATCACTTTTGAGGAATTTCCAATCTACCAATAGGGATTGGGTAGATGTCCAGTCCAATATAGAGTGCGTCATTTGTTGGTCATTTTTGAGGAATGTCTTATCTATTTTCCAATAATAAAATTATCTGATGGTTGTATTCAACCCGTGGATGTTTCCTCTCTACAGGTTTTATCACGTAAAAAATAATATGTCAAATGTCTTTATCTCTATCTCTTTATATTTGTATGTATGATAGGTTGTTTAGTATAACCTTGTAGGTAGTTTCACTCTAGCATCACATTGAATGGCATCTTGTCTCTGTTGCCAATATTTCCGATCCATTGGCATCAATCACAAGCCTCCACATAGCTCCTAGCAACCCGAAAGAGAGTTGGCCACCAAAATCCCGACTGGAGAATCTTCATTGCCGTCCTAGTTGCCCCAAAATGTCCCCCACACTCCTTAGAGTGGCAATGTTCAATCACATCCCTCATTTCTTCTTCGAGAACACATTTATGGATCATTCCATCGGAGCAAGTCCTAAATAGGAGAGGTTCATCCCAAAAGTAGTGTCTTATCTCCGAAAAGAACTTACGCCTTTGATGCACATTCATTTCCATGGGAATGATTTCGCTAGCAAGATAATTCACATGGTCGGCAAACCATGGAACCATCACATCCATAAATGCAAAGAGTTGTTCATCCGGGAATGTCTTATTAATAGGACTCGAGGCCTCTTTCTCCTCTTCTCTTTCCAAGCGGGAGAGGTGATCCGCCACTAGATTTTCAGTTCATTTCTTGTCACGGATTTCAAGGTCAAACTCTTGAATAAGCAACACTCATCTAAGTAACCATGGCTTCACATCCTTTTTGGCCTTAAGATACTTAATGACCATATGATCCGTATAGACAATCACCTTCGACCCCACCAAGTAGGACGGAAATTTGACGAATGCGAAAACTATTGCTAGAAGCTTATTCTCCTTGGTTGTATAATTTACGTATGCATCGTTAAGGGTTTAACTTGCATAGTATATGACGTGCAACCTCTTCTCTTTCCTTTGGCCCAACACGGCCCCATTACGTACTTACTAGCATCGTACATTAGCTTAAAAGGGAGATCTCAATCTGGTGCCAACTTAATGGGAGCGGATGTAAACTCCTACTTCAACTTCTCAAATGCTAGCAAACATTCCTCATTAAACTCAAACGGGGCATCCTTCATTAAGAGAAAGCACAACGGTGTGGTGATTCTTGAGAAATCCTTGATAAAACACAAGTAGTAACTAGCATGGTCTACAAAGCTTCGGACTCCTTTAACCAAAATTGGAAGTGGTAGCCTTTCAATAACCTCTATTTTGGCTCTATCTATTTCTATACCTTGAGAAGAGATCTGATGCCCAAGTACAATACCCTCCTTCACCATGAAGTGGCATTTCTCCCAATTTAGCATTAAGTTCGTCTCTTCACACCTCTTGAGAACCAATCCCAAATTCTTCAAGCAACCATCAAAGGAAGACCCAAAAGCCGAGAAGTCATCCATGAAAACTTTTATGAATTTCTCCACCATGTCGAAAAAGATCGCCAACATACATCTTTGAAATGTAGCCGGGGGGTTGCATAACCCGAACAGCATCCTCCTATAAGCAAACGTTCCATAAGGACAAGTTAATGTATCTCCATATGAACATCAAGTTTGTTCATGTACTTGGAGAATAAGTCCTCAAGTGTGGGTTTTTCACGGCTTGGTTTTGGTGGAGTTGATTTATGAAATGGGGTTGGTTAGGGAGGCTTGTTATGGTGAGTTAAATCTGAGTGGTTTGAAATTGGCTTGTGGTTGAATAGGTTGTTGGCTATCTTTCCATGAGAAATTGGGGTGATTTCACCACCCGGAGTTGTACGTGTTGGAGTAGGGATTATTGTTTGGATTTTGATTTGGGTTTTAATTTGGGTTGTTGGGGTTTAGGTTAGGAAAATTTTGTTGTAGTTCATAAAGGATACTTGTTTTGAGAATCCAGTAGCAAACGGGTTTCCCGCTAGACAATCCACACTATAATGAGGCCCCGAGCACAAGTCACAACTCAACATGTTTGCATGGGCCGCACTAGAGCTTGCTCTCATCTAACTAACTTGCTTAGATAGTGCCTTAATTTGGGCTTGTAGTGCGGTCCCTTGATCGATTTCTAATACACTAGGTGATTTCTTTGGTGTCTTCCGGTCACTACTCCAAGGGTTATTAGTCACAGACATGTCTTTTTTCAAGTCAAATGCTGCATCCATCGACTTATTCATCAAGGAGCTACCCGTTAAAGCATCTACAAATTGGCGTGTGGACAAGTTCATACCTCGATAAAACTTCTACACTATAAACAACTTGGGCATTCCATGGCATGGGCATATTCTTAACAACTCTTTGTATCTTTCCCAAGCTTCATACAAGAATTCGACTCAAATTGGTTGAATTCATGAATTTCGTTCATCAATTAAGTCGCCCTTTTGGGAGGGAAATATTTGCTAAGGAAGGCTTGGGCCAACACATCCCAAGCGGCGATCAACCTTGGTGCTAATGAATCATACCAAGCCTTAGCTCGGTCTCTCAATGAAAAAGGGAAAATCCTCAACCAAATTGCGTTGTCCAAAGCCTCGTTGATTCTGAATGTTGAGCAAATTTGGTCGAAGTTCCTCAAATGCCCATTTGGATCTTAACTTGGCAAACCACCAAATTGCCCCATCATATTCAACATTTGAAAGACATGGGCTTTGATTTCGAAGTTGTTCGTGGCTATCATCGGGAGTTAGATTGGTGACATATTCTGATCCACCATTGGCATGACAAAGTCTCTCATAACCCCTTTCATTCTCCTCATTTTGTTCATTTTGTCCCTCTTGTGTTGCAGCTGGAATTGGATCTTGATCCAAATCACCCATTTCCATAGCTCATCTTCGATTCCTTCTATTTCTCTAGGCTATTCCCTCAATATCTGAATCGAATATCAAATCATGTAGATTGTTACTCCTTGTACTATGATGCATACAAGAACAACCTTCTAAAATCACAAACAAATAAACACGAAGTAAATGATCTAAATTATTAATGAATCAACTAGTAGTGATATCAATAAACCGCTCAATCCCTGGCAGCGGCGCCAAAAATTGATCACTCCAAAATGAGTACTCGCAATAGTACTGAGCTGTGGCAGTAGTATAATGATAAATAAGATTCGTTCCACTAGGATTGATGAATTGATTGCCATAATTGATTGATTATACCACTATTTAGACAAGCAAAGTGTTGATGATTGAATCACACTACTCAAATTTAATTAAATTAAACTACAACTAAAGTGCAATGAATGAAATTAAACAAGCAAGCAAACAAAATAAAGTTACACACAAATAAGTGATTGTATTTATAATGAAAAATTAGGCTAAAACCGTGAATCCACCTAACCAATTCTCATCACTTTATAGACACACCATTGGAGATAAAATACGCAAATGCAAATGTAGACTCGTGACACCCTCAACTAGTCTCTACACCAATAACCTATCTCTTGATGGTCATCTGAACTACACACAAGTTCATTAGGCTTTGCGGTCCACTAAATGAGTCCTAAAGGCTAGCCTCGAGTATCTCTACCTTACTAGACTTCTATTGTGCATTTCATCGAGCACATAGTGTGCTTCTCCTCTTGGTACATCACACAACATCCAAATAAACATTAAATGTTAGCTACTCACTCAATATTAACTATAGCATGAAATACACATACATACACACAAGCAATATAGATAAAGCGGTGGTCTTTATTGATAATTCATGGTAAAGGCTTCATCTTGACCTTAGCCAAAGAGGATTTAGTTCATAATACAATAAATGGCTACACATTATATGAAATGAGTGCAAGCCATAAACTAATACAAATTAATGTAAAGAGAGAAAGGATAGAGTAAACTAAGTTGAAGAACTCCTCTTCACTTGCTTAGTTGTGCTAAACTTCTTCTCTCTTTGACTTCTCTTACTCCAAGATGTGATTTTGATGCAGGATCTAGGTAAGGAAATAAGGTGGTGAGTGTTTGGTGAAGTGAGATTTGGGTATAGATGGTGATTTGATGAAGGGTTTGGGTGATTTAGTGAAGGATTTGAGATAAAGATTGGTTCTTGGATGTTTAGATTGTAATGGGAGTGTTTTTAGGGCTCAAGAGTCGTGCAAGAGGTGTTCAAGAAGAGCTGAAAAGAAATATCTATAATGTGTGGAAATTAGGGCATGAAACCCTAAAGATTCTGCTGAGTTCGATAGAGTGCACTATACACTGATGCGTATAGGGTGCGCATGTATAGCGCACCTCTACTGGAATCAACACAATTTTGGAATATGCGCAGTACACAGATGCACATAAGGTGCGCACGTATAACGCACATTTACTGGAATTTCTTGCATGGCTAGTGCGCTGTTCCTACGTGCACATAGAGTGTGCAAACTTTGTGAAATTGAGATTTGACCATTAAATTCTTCTGTTTTAGCACAAATACCCCTAAAGACCTTTAATGACCTGCACAAGCTTATTTAAACATTAAATATACCAGTTTTACCTGAAAAATGAATGCAAACAGTAGGAAAATGGGTACTATCAATGTGGTATGGTTAGAACGCAAATTTGAATCACAAGAGAGTATGGGGATATCCTGTGGAAACGAGGCCTTATGATCCTAATTTGAAACTGGATTTCAAGATCGTTAGTGCATTTTTTGTGAGATAGGCAGATAAATCAAAAGGATATAGATTTTATTGTCCTACATACTCTATGAGTATCGTTGAATCTAAACGTGATGTATTGTAGGAGGAAGGTACTAACGTTGGAAAGGAACATATGGTTCGCAAGCTCAAGAAATCCATTTATGGTCTGAAACAAGATCCAAGGCAATTGTATTTGAAATTTGATGATGTCGCTACATTATATGGTTTTGTTGAAAGTTCGATGGATCATTGCATATACCTCAAGGTTAGTGGGAGCAATTTTATTTATCTTATACTTTATGTTGATGATATTTTGCTCGACAGCAATAATTTGGGGTTGCTGCATGATACCAAGAATTTTCTGGCTCGTAGCTTTGAAATGAAAGATCTTGGGGAAGCCTTTTTTGACATTGGGATTGACATACATCGTGATAGGTCATATGGTTTGCTTGGATTATCTCAGAAGGCTTACATCAATAGAGTACTATAGAGGTTTAACATGTTCATTTGTTCCCCAGGTAAGGTACCTATCGTGAAAGAGGATAAAGTTACTGTAAGGACCTCGATTTTATGATTGGCTTATTTCATGACAAACCACCACATTGGGGATGATTGTGTAATGGGTAGCTTAGGTCCGTGTTGGGTAGCTTCCAAGCATCTTCATGACTTCAAGAGCAAAAGGTATACTCACTTGACTTTGTCTCTTGAAGAGTTTAGGTGCACACACACACTTCATGCATGTTTTGTTTATCTTGCATTTGTGTTCTTTATTGTTTGTATAAGTGTGCATCCTTTTCTAAAACACTCACTAGCTTACATTAGATATCATATCTTGCATTGTATCTTAGTTGATAACATGTTTGACATGTTAATTGTGCTTCATTATGTGCATCCCACTCACTTCACACTTGCACAACATTCATGTAAGATTGACTTTTGTCTTGAGTGTTAAAAAGGGATTTTTCCCTTTGGCTCGGCCTAGACCACTCGGCAGGCTTTGCTTGCACCGCGGCGCACGAAGCGGTATTCTCCAGTGCGTCATGCGCGACGTGGACCGCGACCTGTGCACTTGCACGTACAACGGTCCCAACCGCGGTGTTTTCCAGACGGTGCACTGCTGTGTGTACCGCGGTCTGGACACTTACCTGTGCCGCGGTCTAGCAAGCGGTTTTGACGGGATTCAGTCTCCCAAGTTCAAAACGATGTAGTTTTAACTAGGGCTTCATATATATTCTTCCTTTTCTCTTCTTGGCCGTAAGAGAGCTCAAAAATTCATTTTTAGAGAGAGGTTAGAGCTCCTAGAGAGAGAAAGCTTCAAGAAAGCATCTTTGACTCTCCAAACCCAAAACCCATCTCCATCTTGCATCATTCAACATCATTTGAGCATGGGTCTTCATTGTTTCATGACTAGGTAAGCAAAAACTTCTTTGAATATCAATTATTGTTCTTCTTACTCTAGATTAGGTATTTATTGCTTGATTAAATACCTAGACTCTACTTTATTGCATATTTATGAGTCTTGATAATATGATTGGGTTTGTATTTTGATAGCTTAATTGATTAGGTCATTTTTGCCTAAAAGCTAGGTCGTAAATATTCATGTGTGATTAATTGATAACTAGGTTGAGAAATTGTGTTTTAATCAACTAGTTAATGTTCATGAATATTTGATTGTGTTTGTTTGTGATAGCTTGCATTATTAGGTCATATATGCCTAAATAGCTAATCCATAAATATTCATGTATGCTTAATTGATGATTAGGTTGACTTTGTGCATCTAGTCAAGTTTATGAATGTTTATGTGAATTTAATTGACAATTAGGTTGTTAGAATTCTCTACAACTAATTGAGACCTCATGTGTGTACATGTAGGCATTATTTGATAACTAGGATGTTGTATTGCATTATCTACATCTAGTTAAGCATTGTATGTTTGGTCTAACATATATTGTGTTGAGCATTCATTGATTGTTCACTTAGACCCTACTCTTCATTGAGTCAAAGTCTTGTGGCTTCGGGTGAAGTTGCACAAGCATTGAAGTCTTGCAACCAAGTTGTGGTTGGCAAGCATTGGTCAAGAATCCATTGTAAAAGGCCTGCGGGTAGAGTAGGAGGTGCTCACGCCAATAGTAGTGTATCAGTGGATATCACTAGGGATTGAACCAAGAGTGGCGAGTGGTAGTGTCCATAGCCTGAGGTTATCTAGAGTGAGAGTCCGAGTATCACTTGAGGGTGTAACTTTTTACTCATATAGTGGATTTGAGGATCGTGTGTGGCTAGAAGGATAGCCCGTGGTTTTTCCCTTTGTTTAAGGGTTTCCACGTAAAAATCAAGTGTTATTTATTATTCCGCACTTTACACTTGATTTTGTATGTTTGATTTAATTGGGTTATTTGTGTAATATTGACTAATCGAAAAATTGGTAATAATCGATTAACAACCCATTCACCCCCCCCCCCCCCCCCCCCCCCCCTCTGGGTTGCAGACACACGTTAAGAGTGTATTTTTAGTTACAAAGCTACAGTGCCCTCAGAATGAGCTGGAATGTTCTCAAATGAAAGATGTCTCATATGCATTTGGGGTTAGCAGTTTGATGTATGCACAAGTGTGTACGCATCCTGATGTTGCTTTTCCAATTAGCGTACTTAGTAGATTTTTGAGTAATCCTGGAATGCATCATTGGACAGCAGCAAAGAAAGTTATGCATTATCTGCAGCGAACAAAGGATTTCATGCTCACTTATAGGCGTTTAGACCTATTAGAAGTTGTTGGCTATACAGATGCAGATTTTGCAGGTTGTTCAGATGATCTCAAATCCACTTCAGGTTTTGTGTTTATGTTGGCTAGTGGAGCCATATAGTGGAAGAGTGTCAAGCAGACACTTACAACTTCATCTACTATGCAAGCTGAGTTTGTGGCATGTTATGAGACAAAATTCAAGCAGTTTGATTGCAGAATTTCATTTCAGGATAACAGATTGTGGATTCAATTTCTAAGCCATTAACACTCTGTTGTGATAATTCCATAGTAGTTTCTTTCTCTAAGAACAATAAAAGGTCTTCAGAATCTAAACATAAGTATTTTGTGGTTAGAGAGAAAGTTTAGGAGTTGCAAACTTCTATAATTCATATTGCCACGAAAGAGATGATAGATGATCCCCTAACCAAAGGACTATCTCCTAAGGTTTTTAAGGGGCATGTTACCCTTATGGGGTTGGTAGATAGTTATGATATGCTTGGTTAATGTAAGTTATCTTTGTTTAAAATTAACTGCAGTTTTCTGTTTAATAAAATATTGTTTATTTATTCTCGAGAATATATTTGTACATTGTATATGTATGTTATTGCCATGATATGTGTGCATGTATGTTTTTTTTATGGCAAGTAATCTCAAACCCTTTTAGATTTGAGGGGGCAGTTCACTCATAAGGTGTAAAGGTTTTAACTGATGAGTGAACATTACTTAAAACAGAAGGATTTGCCCATCTTAATGGAGGATTTAACTCAAGGTCCAAAGGTTTGGCCAATGAGTGTAAAATGCTTAAGACATTAAGTTTTCTCGTCTTAAGATAATTTGCTTAAAGCTAAGGTGGACCTACATGGAAATAGGCATGATGATCACATTTGCATGTAATTTCCATACCACACATACATACCATTTTACCCGGGTAAGTAGAGCTAAGGGTATTATGATTGCATATCGTCTTATATCGATTAAATATGTAATGATCTATGTAGTTGGATACATAAGGTTCTATTGGACTAAGGGAAAGGAATGTGTTACTCTCTTAAACATTCTATTTTGTGGCCACATATAATTGTTTGTCAATTCGGAGTGTCATTTTCTAAAATGAATTTATAATATAAATTGATAATGTTTATGTAGCTCAAATGGGAGAATGTAAGTTTTTTATAAAATTGTGAGCAACATATGACATTATATTTTGAGTTTATGAAAATTGAATTGATTGGAATGTTTAAGTAAGAGAGAGTTGACCGGGTAGAGTCTATTTGGTTGTGATCAATATTTGCTTGGTGCACCTTAGCTACATTATATATATGTAGGATATGGTATGAACTATTGTATATGTGTAGGTATGGTATTCCCTTTGGGACGCATCCTATTAGGGTTGAGAATCCTCTATGGATTAGGATTCTAGTAAGTTATACTATTTATAGAGGTTTCCTACTCTCGTTCATGTATGTTACAGAACTGTTTCCCCATTAGGCAATCTAAGTAAGGTGAGAAAAGAGCAGAAGACTTCTTATTGTTCTTTTTAGGTTATTGTGCTATTATGGATTCTGAAAATTCAGATACGCTTTTATACTTATGTATTTAATACGAGTTATATATATATATATATATGTATGTATATATATATATATATATATATATATATATATATATATATTTGCATAAAGCTTACAGGTTCACGTACCATTACTCATTTCAGATGTGGGAATTGAAGAAGGAAAATATACTAGTGTCATTTTAGATGTACGTGGAAACCTCCGACATTTCCAGATTGATTGGGCACTGTCTTTACCGGTCTGTAGTGAAATTATTATTCATTGATGTATCTTAAATTAATATAAGAGAAAGAGGAGGTGAGCAGATGAGACTGCTGCAGGAAATTAAAGTACTTTTCGCTGAAATGACGTAATAATAATCTTATCAAATCCGAATTAATCTGATGAACATAAGATTGTAGTCGGGGTTCTCATTAATTCTCAACCATAGAAATAATAATGGAATATCATGTACTATCTTAGATTCCTAGTTATATTAACTATATGTCCATCCACTTGAATCACGAGTAGCTAGTTCAGATCCAAACAAAAACCTTCGAAAAAGATATATACATACATATATATATATATATATATATATATATATTCAGATTTCAGACAGCAATATAAAGCTCATGTTTCATGTTGTTTGAATTCTAAATAACTAGCTATCACCCCACATCACATGAGAAATGAGAATTTGGTCATCTATCAGTTGCAATTTAACATTAAAAACATGAATTAAATCCAACGATTATTAAAATCTAACATAGTACAATCCGAGCCTTGGACAAATGTTAGGGACATCCCGTTGAACAAATCTTCTTTCATTGTGTTTTCGATTTTTTTTTTAGTTTTTTTAAGTATTAAACTATTACATAAATTCAGAATTTTTTTTTAAGGAAATAGATGACTCGAACTCGCAATCTCGTAGTACAAATGTAAGGGGTTTGCCACCAGACCAACCTCATCTCATTGAATTTTTTTAGTTAATTTGACATTTTTCTAACATTCTATTCATGTTTTCTTACTTAAGTTGGTTTCATAATGTTGATAAATTAGTTTAGGAGACACAATGAGGTCCACCATGAGATGCATGCTACCCGTGAGGCACTTTGGCAAATTCTGTGAGAATGTTGCTAAGTAAGTCTTACAAGAGAGATTTGAGAGAAGAGAGTAGAAGAGCTTGAATGGGAAACAAAGATTGTATTGCTATGAAGTAAGCTTTACAATGCTTTGGATGCTAGAATACTTTAGTTAATTCTAGGATCCAAAGCATTGTAAAGCTTCCTTCATAGCAATACAATTTTTGTTTCTCATTCAAGCTCTTCTACTCTCTTCTCTCAAATCTCTCTTGTAAGACTTACTTAGCAATATTCACACAGAATTTACCTAAGTGCCGCACGGGTGTGCTATGCAAACTCTAAACCCGTGACATATTGCAATAGATATATCATAAAATGCGGACCTCACAAAGTTTATCTTGCATACGCTCTTACAATTAATTCACAATTTGCATACACTATACGTATAATTAATGCTAAATCTTCCTTGGAAGCTTCGTGTTCGTTTGTTTAATTATAATTAGGATATATATATATAATTAATCATTTTCGCTTTATATATATAGACATTAAACAGGATGTTGAAACTGACAGAAATTAAGGTGACCCAATAGTAGTTTACTGTTCACAGGCGACATCAACTACGAGTTCGAGTCACGTCCTCCTTCTTTAACTCATACGTTTGTAATCATTCAAAAAGGGTGCGGATATTAACACACATAAAACTTATTAGTACATCCACTTTTATAATTACACTCATGTCTAAAATTTAAAAAACAAATATTACTAGAAACACACATCATAATGCCAATAGTATACTCATTAAAACAAATATATTCATTTTAAGACAAATTATTATAAACATTCTTAAATTATTATCACACCCAATTTATATAAAAAAAAAACATATTATTTTTATAATCAAATCTTCTTCTAATGATGGTCCAATTTACTTTGGAAATATCTCTAATGTATGAGTCTTATTAACGGGATATTATGAAACTATATATGAGGCTAAGAGATTTTTAATTTGGAATTCTTTTATTTATACAACTATCTTAAAAAAGAACTTAAAAAAATATTTAGTTTATTGATAGTGTTAGGGATTTGGACCGACGATCGCGGAAGCGTCATGCCCAATATACGCCCATAACTCATAGCAATTAATAACTTCAATAGCAGAAAAATAAGATGAGACAAAACAAACCAATCACAACACAAGATATACGTGGAAAACCCAAATCGGGTAAAAAACCATGGGCCGTCAGAACGACAGAGAAAGTTCCACTATATGATAAATTTTTACAACCATATACTCCAAGATTCTCTCTTACACCCAAACCCAAATCACCCTCACAAGATCCTCGCCAAGAAACACCCTCCCCCCCCCCCCCCCCCCCCCCCCCCCCCCCCCCTCAATATCCCCTAGGTCTCCCCTGAATATCACTCACGGATCTCTTACTTGATCCACTGATATTCCTTTGGATCCTTCCCGGATATTCCCTTGGGTCTCTCTCACCCGGATCTCACCACTCTCCGATGTTACATGGTGTTTCTTGACTCCACACAAAATAACCTAATTACAAGGTCTATTTATACTAGCTAAAGGGGGTTTAAGATAAAAGGAAATCCTACTCCTAAACGTACAAGAATTACTTGTTCCACATAAATACTATTTCTTATTTATGACAAGTTTTCTTGTTAAGAAGAAATCATTTTCCTTCAAGTACATGACTTTTCTATTCTTTGAGAAGACAAACTCTTTTTCCTTTTCCGATAAGCACAAGAACTTCCAGAAGAATTATTTTCCTTTTCTACTGAATATTTCCCGTTTCACGCATGCTTATGATTGGCTACGGTTCCGGTCACGGTTGGCCACCCGCTCCCTACACCGTTACAAGTCACCTGGAATGCACCGCGTTTCCTTCTGGAATCCGATTCTTCAGTTCTTCTTCGGCCTTCAAATCTCCCTCAAACACCATCTCCAACTTCCAAACGTTATCCCACGACTCCAAGAAGTTTCACATCAATTGAGTTTCGTTTGATTAATATCTGGTTCACTTGAGAATACGAGCCAAAACCTAACAGATAGAATCATAACTATACATAAAAGAAAGACAAAAACAATATGATAATCATGTGATGATGAGAAAGTTTGATACTTGAATTAAAATTAGAGTTTAATTAGGGTTTATCATAAAAATTATGGTTTATCATATGTTAGGGATTATCTAAACTTCAGATTTTAAATTTAGTTATATATGAAAGAATGATTCCTAATGTTAGAATCGGCACCTTGCATCTAAGGTAGAAAAGTGATGATTTATAGGTTGTTTGTATCAGGACATATTATGTCCACGATTTAAGAATTCAATTCAAAATAACATATCTATTTTTTACTTCTCTTAAGCCTTCTAACATCTATAATTCAATTTGGGCTAGGCCACGAAATCAAAGGTGGTTGTTTTTGAATTTTTGTATAATAGTTGGAGTTTCTGAAATTGGGTTTTATAAGAAGACTAGAGAGCTTGAAAAAGCAGTAGTACATGTAATGGTGTAAAAGGGGGCCGGCCCGGCCCACATCGGCACGGCCCCCGGCCCGTTTAGGAAAACGGGCCGTGCCAGGCATGGCCCGTTTTCCTAAATGGGAGCCCGGCACGGCCCTTCCGTGCCGTGCCGTGCCGGTACGTGGGCCAATTTGACGGGCCAAATGGGCCGGCCCACATTTTTTTTTTAAAATTTTTTTATATATTATTATTTTTGTATAATAAAAAAAATGTTTATAATAAATTAATAATAGATTATAGATACATCTTTTATTTTATTTAATGAATTAATTCAAAAAAAAAATAAAGATAAAACATGAAAGAAAAAAAAAGTAGATAAAAATATGAAATGAAGAATTCTTTATTTATTTCGAACTTTCAGTATTACATATTTACATGATTGCCTCATTAAAAACCTTACCAAGAAAACCCAGTGGGATAAAAACTTGGTAAGGGAAAAAGAGAGCAAACGTATTACAAGTAAATGTACATGTACAACCTAGTTCTGGACCTGGTTACTGGCGGAACCCTCATCGACATATAAATTGGAGAAATTTTGAATAAATTGTTCATCTACCGTTTCATTTTGCATCCTCTTTCCAGCATGCTCCCAATCCAGAATGCATATTAATACCTCCACCATCTCTGGAGTCAAACAATTTCTTCTTGGTTCAATAATTCGTCCACTCGTGCTGAATGCCTGTTCTGAAGACACAGTGGACACGGGGATAACCAGTATGTCACGTGCTAAGTGTGACAAGACCGGATACCTATAGCTATAGGTCTTCCACCATAACAACAGATCAAAATTCTCCGTGTTTTCGTCGGCATCAAACTGTGCTTCAAGGAACCTATTCAGTTCGGCACCAGAAGATGCAGCAGATCGTGTAGTTGAAGAAGAAGAACTTGCTGATTTGTCTTTTTTCCGGCGTTTGAGAATGCTCCAACTTGTCGGCAACGGTTGTCTGTCCGGTTCTGGTGATGGTTCCGTGTGAATGCCGCCAAACCTGCGCTCATAAATACTAAAAACTTCGAACAACTTGTTTCGAATGTCAGTAATCTGTTCGGAATAATCTATTGACAATTTATTACCAGTAAACTCAAGCAAATATTCTAAACCAGCTAATTTAATTCTAGGATCTACTATAACACCTAAGGCATAAAGGAAAGGCATTTCAGACCAGTATTTTTTAAACTTGGTCTCCATGGCAACAACTGCATCGCCAAGCAAGTCATCTTCCCTATAAGTGTTTAACATGTCAGACATTTCCACAATCTGATGGATTGCCTGGGAAGATGTGGGGTAGTAGACCCCAGAAAGGGTTACAGTGGCATTGTAAAAAACATGTAAAAATTCAACAAAAATCTTTGCCACATACCAATCGTCTGGTGTCAGTGATTGAGCAGGTGGACAGCCACTTTCGGCCAATTTCATGTTATAAAAACCTGAAATAGTTGTATCATATTCCAAACAATTTTTCAGCATTAAGTAAGTAGAGTTCCACCTTACCGGCATATCAGTTTGGAATCGTCGGGGTCGTAGACCGTTTAATGTACAGTGTCTGCCAAATTCTTGAAATCTTGGATTAGAGCTACCGATCCAAGAAATGGCATCTCTGATGCGTTCTATACGATTGCTTACTTTCTTCAAACCAGACTGTACAACTAAATTTATGATATGACATGCACAACGCTGGTGGAAGAAATAACCCCCAGCTTGTGGGATGTTTCTTTCAGTAAACAATGCAATAGACTTAGTATTTGCCGATGCATTATCTAATGTGATAGAGAGGATGCGATGAGTTATGTCATAAGTTTCTAAAACATAAAGAATGACAGCAAAAATATTGTCTGCGGTATGTGCAAAATCCATAGGACGAAAACCAAGAATTTTTTTTTGTATCCTACATTCAGAGTCTAAATAGTGTCCTGTGACACATAAATAGTCCTGTTTGGAACATGCGTTCCAAATATCGGAAGTTAATGCAATTGAGACAGTTAGATGCTGTAATTCAGCCGTCAAGTCATCTCGTTGGGTTTTAAACATTTTTATCAAATCGTTCCTAGTGGTGGTTCTACAAACAATTTGCATTTGGGGGCAAAATGCAGATGTGATAAATTCTTGAAAAAAAACACAGTCACCGAAATTAATAGGTTGATCAGTTTGTGCAATGTACCGTGCCAAACATTCTCTAGCATGTGCGGCGTCGTAATGCCACGTCGTAACCGACCCGTCTGGGTGCCGTTGCAGTTGTGTCTGGGTTGTATTGGGTACATGTACGTGTTTGGGCATGCATTTTTGCATATGTCTTCTCAAATGACCGGTTCCACCCTTAGTAGTGGTATAGTTCTTAGGACAAAACTTACATTTGGCTCTGGGGCCGACCGTACCGTCTGGAAGTGTCATTTCTACTACGTCAAAACACTGCCATACGTCTGATGTTAACCTCTTAGATTTGGTACGTGATGTCGGTGTGGCGCCGGAACCAGAAGGTCCTGCTCCGGTTTCTGCCGGTCCGGAGAGATCAAAATCATCGTTCAGCATGTTTAGACCGTCTGGAAAATAAGGATGGGTGGGACCCATTTCCTAAAAAAAAAAAGTTTAGGTCATTAAAATTAACTCCTACACATACAATGATTATTTTACTAAAAATATATATTAAAATTAACTCCTACACATAAAATGATTAATTTACTAAAACAATATATTAAAATTAACTCCTACACATAAAAATGATTTTTTTTTTACTAAAACAATATATTAAAATTAACTCCTACACATAAAATGATTATTTTACTAAAACAATATATTAAAATTAACTCCTACACATAAAATGATTAATTTACTAAAAAAATATATTAAAATTAACTCCTACACATAAAAATGATTTTTTTACTAAAACAATATATTAAATTAACTCCTACACATAAAATGATTAATTTACTAAAAAAATATATTAAAATTAACTTCTACACATAAAAATGATTTTTTTTACTAAAACAATATATTAAAATTAACTCCTACACATAAAATGATTAATTTACTAAAAAATATATTAAAATTAACTCCTACAAATAAAAATGATTTTTTTTACTAAAACAATATATTAAAATTAACTCCTACACATAAAATGATTATTTTACTAAAACAATATATTAAAATTAACTCCTACACATAAAATGATTAATTTACTAAAACAATATATTAAAATTAACTCCTACACATAAAAATGATTTTTTTTTACTAAAAAAATATATTAAAATTAACTCCTACACATAAAATGATTATTTTACTAAAACAATATATTAAAATTAACTCCTACACATAAAATGATTAATTTACTAAAACAATATATTAAAATTAACTCCTACACATAAAAATGATTTTTTTTTACTAAAACAATATATTAAAATTAACTCCTACACATAAAATGATATTTTACTAAAACAATATATTAAAATTAACTCCTACACATAAAAATTATTAATTTACTAAAACAATATATTAAAATTAACTCCTACACATAAAATGATTATTTTACTAAAACAATATATTAAAATTAACTCCTACACATAAAAATTATTAATTTACTAAAACAATATATTAAATTAACTCCTACACATAAAATGATTTTTTTTAACTAAAACAATATATTAAAATGAACTCCTACACATAAAATGATTATTTTACAAACAAAATATATTAAAATTAACTACTACAAATAAAATGATTTTTTTACTAAAAATATATATTAAAATTAACCCCTACACATAAAAATGATTTTTTTTTTACTAAAACAATATATTAAAATTAACTCCTACACATAAAATGATTATTTTACTAAAACAATATATTAAAATTAACTCCTACACATAAAATGATTTTTTTTAAACTAAAACAATATATTAAAATGAACTCCTACACATAAAATGATTATTTTACAAACAAAATATATTAAAATTAACTACTACAAATAAAATGATTTTTTTACTAAAAATATATATTAAAATTAACCCCTACACATAAAAATGATTTTTTTTTTACTAAAACAATATATTAAAATTAACTCCTACACATAAAATGATTATTTTACTAAAACAATATATTAAAATTAACTCCTACACATAAAATGATTAATTTACTAAAAATAAAAATAAAAATTAACCCCTACACATAAAAATGATAAATTTACTAAATAAATAAAATTAATAACTGATATAAACATAAAATGATAAATTTACTAACTAAATAAAATTAATAACTGATATAAACATAAAATGATAAATTTACTCACTAAACAAACATATTAAATTTAAAATATAACACTTAAATAAAAATGTACCTTTGAAGTTTGAACTTTGGTGTCTTGGTGGAGAGATTAGAGAATAATAGTAAATTACTAATAAAATATTATAATAGTATATTAGTAGTGTAGAATAGTAGAGAGAGAGTAAGACTGAAATTAAGAATAATTGAAATTGTATAGAGAGTTTGAGAATGGAGAGATTGAGAGAATTAGAGAAAGTGAATGAAAAGTGGAATGTGTGGGAGTATTTATAGAAAAATTAGAAAAGTGGGTAAAAATATAAAACACAAGAGTTGAGGGGGAAAATTGTAATTTTTATTGTTTTTTTAAAAAAAAATAACCGTTGGCTGACGTCAGCCAACGGTTATTTTTTTTTAAAAAAACCGTTATATACTTAAATTTTAAAAAATAAAAATAAAAAAAATAATAAAAAAAATTTCCGCGGGCCCAACGGTCGGCACGCCGTGCCTGGAACCCTGACCCGGCACGTGCCAAGAATGGGGGCCGTGCCAGGCACGGCCCGCCATCATTGGCAGGCCGGCCGGACCGGGCCCTCCAGGCCCGGCCCATATTTACAGCACTAAGTACATGTAAAGTTGTAGACAGAGAACCCAGGCCCTAACATATTGTTCATAGCCCAAACTAACCCAGTAATTGAACTGGGCGGGCTATTCCAAGTCCATTTTAGCCGCTCAATATACGTTTCATTTTTTGAATCGTTGCCAATATTGATATTTATAAAACTTATTAATATATCTATATTTTATTTAAAATTTTAATTATAAAAATATCTCAATAGAAATTTACTAATAAAGACAAATTACTTTAATTAAAAATAAACCAAATACTATATACACTCATTAATTATACATATATCTTCAACTATATTTTTATATATATATATATAAACAAATATTCATTTCCCTTTGTATTTCTTAAATCTCTTAAACCATTTATCATATTACCTAATGCTTTGTGTAAAATCATAGATACAAAATTAATAAATTTGACATTTAACTCAATAATTAAATTAAATAACCAAATTATGTTTTTAAAGTAGGTTAATAGAATCAAATTATGTTCTTAAATAAGTTAATCCACTATAGTTAATATATTATGCAATATGACAATATATATTAGTCCTAATAAAATTATCATCACTGTACTTGTAATGTAACAATATTACTCCAAGTACAATAAACTTTAGAAGAACATATATGTCATATGTGTGTGTGTCATCACTGTACTTGTAATGTAATAATATTACTCCAAGTACATTAAACTTTACAAGAATATATATAAATATATATATGTATATATATATATATATATATATATATATATATAAGAATATGTGTGTATAAGAATATGTGTGTCCTCCAAGTACATTAAACTTTACAAGAATATGTGTCCTCCAAGTACATTAAACCTAAACTTGTAATTAACAATATTACTCCAAGAACATTAAACTTTACAATAATATGTGTGTCCTCCAAGTACATTCAACCTAAACTTGTAATTAACAATATTACACCAAGTACAGTAAACTTTACAAGAATATTTTCTCTATATATAGAGTACACTTTATAAGTAACCAAAAAATTAGAAGGTTTATTATTTTTACCCAAGATTAGTATTTTTATTGTTTTTACCAAAAAATCCACTTTTTGGACAAAATTGCCCTTCTTTTTATTTTTGTCATGGTGTGTTTAATTGAGTTGTCCTGGTGTTTAATTTGTCTGCTTTTGTGTGTTTAATTGGTTGCCTGATGTGTTTAATTGGTCTGCCTTGGTGTGTTTAATTGGTGGCCTGGTGTGTTTAATTAGATCTTCCCTAATGTGTTTAATTGGATTGCAGTGGTGTGTTTAATTGGTGGTCTGATGTGTTTAATTGGTCTGCCCTTGTGTGTTTAATTGGTGTCCTGGTGTGTTTAATTGATTTACACCCCGTGTGTTTAATTTGATTGCCCTGGTGTGTTTAATTGGATTGCTCTGGTGTGTTTAATTGGTGGCCTAATGTGTTTAAAGAAATCTGGAAAAATTTCCAGATTTGAATAGATTTGGAAATTTTCCAGATTTTCTCATGCCAAAAAAATTAGATTTTCTCATGCAAAAAAAATTAAAACAATCTTTGAAGAGATCTGTATGGATTTTCAGATCTTTTCAAATAAAAAAGTTGTAAAAAAAAACTAGAAACTAAAAACCATTAACCAAAATCAATTTTAATTCAAACCAAAATCCACAAACATCATCAACTGAACCACATCAGTACATCACCACCACAAATCCCATCATCATCAAACCCAAAACCAACACAACCATAAAACCCAAAATCAATTCAACCAAATTCAAGATCTAGATCTCTTTATATAAAAAAAAATTGTGGAAATGGAGAAATCACCATTGGAGACGGCTGGAGGAGAGGCAGTGACCACCGGAGATGGGTGGTTGACCACCGGAGATGAGCGACCGTCGGAGACGAGGCAGCGACCGCAAGAGACGAGGTCGTCGGCGCGGTTGAAGAGCGGCGGTAGTGAGAGAACGAAGAGATAGACTGAAGAAAGAAGAGATTGAAGAGAGAAGGTGGGTTTCGTGGTGGCCGGTGTTGGCAGCGACCACCGGAGACGAGGTCATCGGCGCGGCTGAAGAGCGGCGGTAGTGAGAGAACGAAGGTGGTGGTGGCCGGTGTTTTCGGCTGCTGGGTTTCGCTGGAGATGGATTGAAGGTGGTGTCGGCGGCATGGAGGGAGGCGGCGGCGGTGATGGGTGTCGGCGGCATGGTTTTGCTGGGATTGAAGAAAGATACGAGAGAGAAGAGATTGAAGAGAGATAAAGAGGAAGAGAGAGAAGAAAAAATGTTTCTATAGGGATAATGAGGGGTATTTCAGTCTTCACAGCCATTTATTGGGTAGAAACAATAAATTTACTAATTTTGGGTAAAATCAGTAAACATCCTAAATTTTTGACTAAAAAGACCTATTTTATATATATATATATATATATATATATGAGCAAATAGGTCTTTTTAGTCAAAAAATAAGGATGTTTATTGTTTTTACCCAACATTAGTATTTTTATTGTTTTTACCTAATAATTGACTGTGAAGACCTAAATGTCCCTCATAATTTTCTTTTATCTCTTCGCTCTCTTTGGTCAGAATCATTTTCTGATTTTTCATTCTCTCTCTTCAATCTCTTCTTTCTCTCTCTCTTCTCTCACGTCTCTTACCTCTCTCCACCACCATTTTTTTTCCAGATCTCCTCTCTAATCTCTTCTTTCTTTATCTCTTTTCAATCTTTATCTCTCTTCAATCTCTTCTTTCTTCGGTCTCTCTTCGTTCTCTCACTACTGCCGTTCTTCAACCGCGCCGGCGACCTCGTCTCCGGTGGTTGCTGCCTCGTCTCCGACGTCCGCTCATCACCGGTGGTCAACCACCCATCTCCGGTGGTCGTTGCCTCGTCTCCAGCCTCATCCAGTTGTGTTTAGTTTTTAGTTTTTATTTTATTTTTTTATTTTTTTATTTTTTTTTAGTTTGTTGGAATTGATTATGGGTTTTGTGGTTGTGTTGGTTCTGGGTTTGATGATGATGGGTTTTGTGGTGGTGTTGTATTGATGTGATTTGGTTGATGATGTTGGTGGGTTTTTGTTTGAATTAAAATTGATTTTCTTGAATGGTTTTATTTTGTTTTTAGTTTTATTTTTTAGTTTTTTTTATTTGAAGAGATCTGAAAATCCATCCAGATCTCTTCACAAATTTTTTTAATTTTATTTGGCAGGAGAAAATCAGGAAAATTTTCAAATCTATTCAGATCTGGAAATTTTTCCAAATTTTTTTAAACACACCAGGTACCAATTAAACACACCAGACAACCCAATTAAACACACCATGGCAACTCTATTAAACACACAATGGGTAAATCAATTAAACACACCAGGTCAGACCAATTAAACACATAAAGGCAGACCAATTAAACACATCAGGGCAACCCAATTAAACACATAAGGTGTAAATCAATTAAACACACCCGGGCATACCAATTAAACACACAAAGGCAGACTAATTAAACACACCAGTTGTAAATCAATTAAACACACCAGGGTAGACCAATTAAACACACCAGGACAACTCAATTAAACACATCAGGACAGATCAATTAAACATACCAGAGCAACGACCAATTAAACACACCAGGACAACTCAATTAAACACACAATGGAAAATCAATTAAACACACCAGGGCCAACACCAAATTAAACACACCAACTCTAACACAATTAAACACATCCGAGAAGAAGAAAAAGAATACTAGAGGTCTGGGAAGAAGAAGAAGAAAAAAAAAAGTTGTTTATTTTCTGGGAAGAAAAAGAAAAAGAAGATAAAGAATTTTTTTTTATAAAGAAGGGCAATTTTGTCCAAATCGTGGAAATTTTGGTAGAAACAATAAAAATTCTAATCTTGGATAAAAACAATAAACCCACTAATTTTATGGTTAGTTTTAAAGTTCTCTCTCTCTCTCTCTATATATATATATATATGTAGTGATGTGTGTGTGTCATCACTGTACTTGTAATGTAACAATATTACGGCGGGTTAACTTTATAAGTAACAAAAAAATTAGAAGGTTTATTGTTTTTACCCAAAATTAGTATTTTTATTGTTTTTATCAAAAAATCCACTTTTTTGGACAAAGTTGTCCTTCTTTTTATTTTTGCCCTTGTGTGTTTAATTGTGTTAGACTTGGTGTGTTTAAATGATTTTCTATGGTGTGTTTAATTGATTTACATATGGTTTTGCCATGGTGTGTTTAATTGAGTTGTTCTGGTGTGTTTAATTGAGTTTAATTGGTCTGCCTTGATGTGTTTAATTGGTGTCTTGGTGTGTTTAATTGGTTGAGTCTTTCCTAATGTGTTTAATTGGATTGTCGTGGTGTGTTTAATTGGTGGTCTGATGTGTTTAATTGGTCTGCCCTTGTGTGTTTAATTGGTGTCGTCGTGTGTTTAATTGGTCTGCTCTGATGTGTTTAATTGGTTTATACATGATGTGTTTAATTGGGATAATGAGGGGTATTTTAATCTTCACAGTCATTTATTGGGTAAAAACAATAAATTTACTAATTCTGGGTAAAAACAATAAACATCCTAATTTTTTGATTAAAAAGATCTATTTTCTCATATTACGGCTAGTTTTATGAATGGTCATTTCGTTGTAATCTGTATTTATTACCAATTTAATGGCTGATTTTACAGTCCTGAAAAACGAAAGAAAAGAAAAGTAGATGTGGTCCTGGCTAGTGGCTACTGCTATATATGGAATTGCTCAGCTTAATGTTTTTATCAGGTTCAATATGTATGTGGATAATTTTCATGGTTACAGAACGATAATTAATTATAGTACTTTGTAGATCATGACTACTATTCATTTTTTATTTTCTTACAAAAAGAAAAGAAAAGAAAGCTCGTTTAAATTTTTAAAATTCTTGTTACCAGTTTAAAAAGAGTTGGGATAATCAAAAAAAAAAATTCTCAAGTTATAACACAAGTTTTCAATAGGAACTAGAGGGCCTATTTGAAAAACTACAAACATAGAAGTGCATTTCCCTTTCACAATTGTGATAAGAGTTTAAGTTACACATTTATTTTATAGTGGGAGTTATTTTTCGGCCTATATTGGTAGCTATTGATTCCTTAAAAGACATTTGACATGACCCGACGGGTTTCAGATTTAATTTTTGTTTTATTTTGTTTTTGTTCTTGTTGGATTAGCCACATATTAAGGGTAAAAACTTGGGTGTAGCGGTATGCACCAAGAGCTCTCAACCCAACAGTCCTAATCAAAACCTTTCACGAGTAATGAATTCAATGAGATCACAACTGTAACTACAACCACCATTTATATATCTCTTCTAGTCTTCTTAGAGAAAAATTTAAATGAGATGGTTACCTCTTCTTATGCCTCTCCCCAATGGAAGAATAAGAAGAGAAGCAGAAATTAAAAACAATTTATTTGACATCATGCAAAGCTGCTTCTGGTTGATTCTGAGGATCCAAATTAAATCAACAAAGGTATAATATTATTGTTCTTTAATTATCTCCCGACAAATTTATAGAATTCTGGTAGCCTTATTTGATCATCAAAATAAATGTCCATTACAATTCATAACGATCTTCTTTCAATACACATATATCATTGTAGTTTTTGTACCACTTATTTTCCCTTTCGAGAATTTAATTTGTTGGTGGTAGATTATAATGAATATTTTGACTTTACTACTAGCAGAAGTGTCAGTCTCTCAGACCCCTATCAACAACGAAAGCAGTGCCATGATCTCTCCAAGATCCAAGGCAAGCCCTTCTTGTTATTTCTTTATTTCAAAACCTTCTCGATCGAGAATTAAATATATAGGTTTACATAGAGAAGATCAACACGTGCAAATCAATATGGTACCAATTAAATTTATTTTTCATTAAGGTTTTGCTTCGGTACTCTATCAGGAAACTCATGTTAGGTTTATGTAGTTAAACATAAAATATGTAAAGTTTAGATATCAATATCACTTTATTTTTGTAGATTTAAACAAACTAAATTCAAAATGAAAATTGAAGTGACCAACTACCAAGCAAATGATTTGAATCGGGAAAAAATGGGTTCTCATTAGGGTTTTGCTCCTGTCTGTCAGGGAACTTATGTTAGGTCTGTGCAGCTGAACGTAAAATATATGAAATTTAGGTATCGATCACTATTTAGTAGATTTAAACAAGCTGAATTTAAAACGAAAATTGAAGTGACCAACTACCAAGAAAATGATTTTTTTTTTTGAAGAGTACCAAGCAAATGATTTGAATTGGATAAAAAAAAAAGGGATTTTTAGAGCATTAATGGTCTTGAGTGATTAGAAACCTAGGTGAGTTTTTTTTACCCATTCAGACCAATTCGTTATGGAGAATGTGACTGAAGATCATCTTAAAACTTTGCCGGGAAACTTTTACTAATATGGATTTGTTTCAACAACTTTTGTTCCCTAGAGCAGAAATAGCTGGGGTTGCTGAAATGATTATGGAAAACTGTGACTGTTAGTCTAGCCATGAATGTAATTTGCCGGGTTCAGTTTTACTATTTGTGGGATTAGAGATCTGTTAGAATTTGATGAGATCAATTTCTATAAGCACCGTCAACTCTTGATAATGGGGAGAGGTCTCCTCCCCACACTTCGTGATTTAATTATAAGTAAAGGGGAGACTTGAACTCTATCACTAAAGTGAAGAGGAAGTGCACAACCTCTTTTCCAAAAGTGGATACGCTTCGATTTTACTATTGATCACATGTATAATATTGACAAAATATATATGTATATATATAGTCCTTTTTTCCTTGGTGTGCACTGCACTGATATAACTTATATCAGTGCGTTGTATGTAGACCACTGATTATGAAGAAGTTTTGACAAGTGCCTGCACTTTGAGTCAAAGTATGTAAATCTAATAGTCCACATCCAACTCACTGATAAAGTACTAACTTAAAAATTTCTGATATATATATATAGAACGGCTGAAATATATAAAACAAGCCAAAAGCGGCTGAAGCAGAAACAACACAACAACTGGCCATTGGCCAGCAAGAGAAAAACAAAGAAAACAAGAGCGGTTGGTGAGCTTTTATATCAAGTCTTTAAGGGTGCGTTTGGTACGCGGGACGGGACGGGACAAGGTGGGACAACTTGTTCTTGTCCCACGTTTGGCACGACCTTAGCATGGGACATGACGGGACAATGTTGGACAAAAATCACAAAAAATTGTCCCACCCAAGACCCTAGGACAACTTGTCCCATGGCATGGGACAAGTGTCAAAAAGACCAATTTACCCTTTAAATGTTCAAATAATTACAAATATATCCAATATATTATATTATATATATATATATATAAATTATAATTACATATAATATATATATATATTATAAAATTATATATAATAATATATAATATATTAAATATATATATATATTAATATTTAATAATATATAAAAATTATAATTACATATTTAATATAATATAATATATATTATAAAATTATATATAACATATAAAATATATTATTTTATATATAATAATATTTAATAATATATACTAAATCATATATATATAGGATATATATCATATATAATATATATCATATATATATATATATATTATGTTATATATTAATATATATTATATATATTATATATGATATATATATATATCCTATATATATTATTATATATAATGTGTATATATTATTATATATATAATATGTATAATTACATATATAATATTATATATATATATATATTTAATATATATCATATGTATTATATTATTATATATATAGGATACATATATATAATATACAATATATATTATTAATATATATATATACATATATTATAATATATATAATATTATATTTTTTATATGTACAAATATTTAATATTATATATATACATCTTATATATTATTATATATAATGATATAATATATCATATTATTATATAATATTATTAAATAATTATAATATATTTCAATTACAATATTACTATTTGTGTAAAATATAATAATATTGTAATTGAAAACAAGAGGTCATTTGAACCCTTTTATTTTTGTTAAATATTATAATATATTTCAATTACAATATTTATTTAATATTGTTAAATACGATATATAAAAATTGTTTAATATATTGTTTAATATTAGACAAAACAAGGAGGGCACTCTGGTCATTTGAATCTCTTGTCCCGTCCTGTCCCAGTCATACCAAACGTATAACAGCACAGTCCACAGTCATGTCCCATACATTCCAAACACGTCATGGAACAACTGTCATGTTCTGTCCAGTCCAATCCAGTCCAGTCTCGTCCCCGTACCAAACGCACTCTAATAGAAGTTGGTCAACTTTGATTTTTTTTTTTTCTAATTCAGGATATGTCTAGACGACTAGACTCGATCTAGACTTCTAAGTTTAGAATTTTTTTTACTAGTCATGGAGTGATGGAGGTGAGAGAACAGTTTGTTACACTTAATTACCAGATTGCCATTTGTCTCTCAACTTCAACACATCTCCTCCACTCTTTGTATGTTGGGGAGTTCAAGCTTTGGTTGTGGTCTCTCTGTAATTTCTTCCACTAGTTGCTTGTAAAGAAATCAGTTTTCCCATCTTTAACAATATGCGTATAAGTGTGAAATGTGAATCGACTCTTGATTGAGTGGTGTACACCTCTCATTCCACGTTTATGGTAGCTATTCAAGTCTTATACCATGCATATTTAATTGCATGCGTGTGGAGATTTGTCCCCGATAATGTGGGAGTAGATATCTCCCACTGCTATGGGAGCAAATATCAGACTGCATTGTAATGTTTGATCTCGATAAGTTCCAATAAAACTCTAATTTATAATCAACTTCACTATACCCTTAAAACTAGGACAAGCCTTCTTTAAATCACCATCTTTTTGGACATCTCATGAATGTTAACAAAACATCCCAATAATCTTTCATCTGAAAATGTTTATTATATATATATATATATATATATTTATTCAAACACAGTCTCTATCACAGCAACAAACTGGGGTAAAGGAACACATGATATATGATGGAGTATAAAAACAACAAATAATAATAAAACAAACTGAATTCAAAATCAAAATTCAAGTAACCAACTACCAAAGCAAAAGATTCGAATTGGAAAAAAAAAAAAAAGTCTGATGTTCCAAGAACTTTTGTCGCCTAATATTGATTTGTTTCATCAACTTTTGGTCCCTTAGGAAAAGCTAGGGGTACTAATAAAATGATTATGGACAGCAGTGACCGTTAGGAGTCGTTTAACTTTTCCACTTAAAACTTAATGGGTCTAAATCATAATTATTAAGTTGTTTCATTTGTTTTTTTAAGTGGTCAAACAACTTAAAAATGCTAAAACACAATTTAAAATAAAAAGTATAAAATCCTGACTTTTCATTTAATTACAAATCACTGAATTGCATTAAATGCAATCCTAAATCTTTTCTTCCGATATTATCCCTCATATATAACATATTTCCAATTTCATCATAATTATATATGGTATAGAAATCTTTATTTTAATATATTGCTTATTTTAAGTAGCTTTAAAAATAAAAAAAGAACCTTAATCACTTCTCATATTGGTGTTTAATATCAATATTTTATTATGATATTAGGGTGATATATTTATATAATATTTTTTTAGAGTGTTTTGTGTGAGTTTTCCTGCAGCCCTTTTTATTTTGTGAAAAAAAAAACCGTTTCTTTTCTTAGTAAAAATGAAGTTTATTTGTAATCGAAGAAGATTATGATCATATGTGTTTATATATAATTATTATTTTGGATTTTTTTTATTCCATATTATATATATAATTGTTTAGCATAGGTATAAATGTAAAATTACTTAGTTTCAAACAATTTTACTTTTAAAAAGCAAAAGTGTTGACATTACATTCAGATATGAGGAAAAAAACAAACAAATATGTCACTCAAGTTCAGACTGAATTTTTTGACAATAGATATGAGTGCAGCATTCGTGTACGCAGGACGCGCCCACATACATGTTTATAAGCTACTATCACACAACCACCTATATACCACATATAAGTGTTTTCCCCAACCAATGTGGGATACACATTTTTCCCTACACAATGAGGCTCACCTTGAGACTCAATTTCTCATTCACCCATTAATTATTTTGTGAGTTTGAGTATACCATTTCGAAGTTCTCACGGAGGAGAATTCGAATATACTTTGATCTTCCATTTTCATGGAATCAATCATACCGAAATAAAACTCTCAAAATATGTGTTCATCACAAAATTTCCAACAGAAATAATAAATTTTGACCTAATTGTTTTTTAATATGAAAAGTCTTCAATACCAGTTGGTGAGCTTTAAATTGATTTTTGTTTTTCCTCTAAATTCAGGTATATGTCTGAAACCTGTATGTTTTCAATTTTTTGACTCTTGTAGTAATGGAGGTGATCAGAGATTCAGAGTACAGGAATCACTATTTTCCTGTACAGAAATCCAATCTTTAACATTGTACAGGCGTGTGATCAATTCATTTTTGGCTGAGGGGTGTACGTACGTGTTTCTCCCTCGACGTTCATGTGGAGGTTCAAGTCTCCCACCATGCATACAAAAATCATTATTTTTGTACATCCATGTGACAAGCCCAAAAATTAAAGCTGGCCTTGTAAATTTAAGTACCTACCTACAAAATTTAAGTATTTTTTGATGTATGGTGAAGCATTTAATCAATAGCTTGAAATGCTCTAACACCAGACATTAATGAATCCCGTAAGTTTTTTTTCGTAAGAAATCTTAGTCATACCTAATAATTGTTTTTCTAGCGATTATCAGGTTCGATAAAAGTGGGATACTGCACATGAAATTAACCTGCTGGACAACTGTATGACATCAGGTTTTGCAAATTAATTGGTGAGAGAGACTGGATGAAACCGGCCGGTTATATCACAGAGTGGCACAAATAACAAGGAACGTATTCAATGCTAATTTACTAGACAGAAATAATCAAGCTAATTTTGTTTGTTAGAGCAACTTCAATAACATCAAATTTTATACTGATTTTGTATTTAAAGAGCATAGTTAGAGAATATGTTTGCATCAAATTTTTTGTGCTCTACTGTTTCACACCAAATTTAACATCAAATGAACATCTTTAAATAATATTTTTCTAATAAATTTTTAAAATTATTATAAAAGTATAACATTAATAAATGTATAATTAATAAGTAAATAAATTAAATATATTAATATTAGTATCATTTTAATGAGATCTTTCTAAAGGTATATTTTTTAAAATTCATATTTTTATTATTAAATATGAGTGTTAAATTAAAATTTTTAAAAAGTTTAAATAGTATGATATGACGTTTAAAATAAAATAAAAAAATTTTAAAATGTTTTGGTATAGTTACAGTAAGACATCAAATTACTGTAGCTACACCCAAAATTTGTTTTTTCAGAGGAGTGAATTGGTGTATTGTGAAGTCAGTTTTTATACCAATTTGGTGTCTTTGTTGGATTTGCTCTCGGCTGGACAACTTTTATTGCTACTGGGTCGAATGTATTCTAATAACATGTTTAGTGTTATTGGGGTTTGAATGCGATCCAATAATCTCTTATATTTCACCATATTCAATGCAAATTTACTAGATAGAAACAAAGTTCTGACTAACTTGCTAGTTCATTTTTATTTTATTTTTTTGAACTGCAATTTCATTCATAGAGAGAACCAAGAGCAAAGACAGCGATCATAACACAGCAACAAGGAAACACAAAGACGAAAAAACAGGGGAAAAGGAAACAGAAACAAAACCCCACTAAGCGACCACAAAAAAACTCAATACAAAAGAGAAAAAGTAGAAACATAAAAGCCACCAGTGCACACAAACCCCACGCCTGTCAAGAACAGCAGAAAGAAACTCCCCAACACAAGAACAAAAATCATATCCAGTGAAGAAAATCTCCATTTAATCTAGACTCCATTTTAGCCAAACTATCTGTAAATGAATTAAACATACGCGAATCATAGACAACCTCAAGCCCCTCAAAGTTTTCAGCTGCTCCCGTATAAAAGAAATCATTGTTACATGCTCTATACTTCCGAAATCCTCGTTTTTAATCCAAGACACAACCACCTTAGAGTCACTCACAATCGAAACCACTTGACCACTAATGATTGGAGCGGAACTGCAAATCTCAATCGCCTTATGAATAGCCGTGATTTCAGCCGCATTAGAGTCCATTGTACCCACAGTGTTATTAGGTTGAATGCAATTCGATAATCTCTGTTAGTGTTATTATATTGGTTTGAATGTAATGATAAAATAATCTCTTATATTCAACAATCAATGGCAAAAACCAGTACTGTTGTTAATTAGTGATAGCTACTACGACACTTAATGTGGTTGTTTAGGGATTAATTTTTTTTTTTTTTTTTGAAATGGTAAGCTTTATTAAAAACAAAAGCAGCAACAAACCAAAACAACAGCCACAGGCGGCCACATGAAGAAACAGAGAATAAAAACAGAGGGAGAGCACAGCTACTACACCCAGCAACAACACCCAAAACACCAGGCAACAGAAGACAAACAAGAAAACCAGAAAAAACAACCAAAAACAGAGCACAAACAGCGCACAGAACAACAACCCAAAACAGAAGTTCGAGTCATTTAATTGTTTAGGGATAAATGACACTCATTTAATTGTGGTCTTAACTCTTAAGTTCGAGACACACGACCACACCGAAGGTGATAAATCAAAAAATAAAATATAATAAATTAGTGGTAGCTCCAAACATTCCAACTAATAATGCCTTACTAATTAAGAAAAGTACATGCATATGAAAGTAACAAAAAACAATTAGAAAAGATAATTAACCACTCTTACAAGAGCACTAACACTAGCTAGCTACTCTAATTAATTTTAATTATCCCATAAAACAAAACGAAAACAAAAAGGAGAATAGTTATTGTGATTAAACATGCATGATATTTATATATATATATATATATATATATATATATATATATATATATATAACAAGGTCTTGAGTCCACTGCTCAATTTAATCTTTCTTTGTTTTGTTGTCGAAGTCAATACCCGAACCCTTCAATCTTGTGCTTTTTTTGACTGCTTTTTCACTCGCAAAACAAACACCACCCAAAGGTGCGTTCTTGACTTCTCTAATTGTTAAACTCTTTGAAGCTACACCATGTTCTTTTTCATAGTTCTCATCTTCTTCCTCTTTTTTTTTTTTCCATTCTGCAACGGACGTTTGCACCAGAGAATTTTCGTTAAGTTTTAATTTATATCCACAGTAAAACATGTAATTCATGGTACAAAGCTAAATCAATTTATAGAATTCACTCACCAGAAGTTAGGCTATTTCGATCATGCATTCTCAGACATCACAGCAGATTTGATTCTTCCAACTGTGCTCTTAATTAGACTGTTAACAGTTGTCACAGATCCAAGAGAGAGTTTTGCCGTTGGAACTGAATCAACTAAGATCTGAAATGCCACGGTTAGGAGAGATCCCCCGGAACCAACCTCGAGAATTCCTCCACCGCTAAGTCCAGGACCGTCAGGGAGTATAGCAAATCCTGACGGGAGAAGAGCAACGTAATCTGGGTCACCACCACTTAAGACCATGTTCATTGCAACTATGTCAACCGGTGCATAAATTACATATGAGCCTGTAGAATCAGTGCAGCTTTCTTGTAGTACAAGCATGTTGCTTTGGTTTGAATTTACACTCTACAATAATTTTCATTTTGACAATTAGAAGTTCATTAGTTAAACTTATAACAATAATAAACTTAAATCTTAAAGCGATCAAATATCTGCAACTTACATTTACGCGCAACAAAGAGACACAGTTGCCTGGGTCGCGTCCATTCGCTATGTGAGCCATTTCTTGAACTAGACCACCATTTGAGAGGATATCCCACTGTGAATTCAAGTCAAAATATATAAATAGTACAGTTAAGTTACTGAGGTAGATAAAAAGGGAATATTTTCTTTAGTTTTTTTTTTTTTAAAAAAAAATTCTTCAAACCTTTGAATTTTGTGGGTCCTTGAATTAAATTCAATGTTTAGTTTTTCACTATAGTAGCTATACAGATCCTGTATAGACACTGGACGAGTACTACTTCATTTACGTACCACATTTCGGGAATTCTCATCCCTAAGAAAATCAAAAACCCTGTTTGGTGGAACTGGAATCCAGAAGGATGTTGCAGCACTCAGCACAATACCAGGGGGTCTGCCGGGATCATCCATACTTTTTCTGGTCATAACCCTCACATCATCGGAGCCAGTAGCCGATAATGTTGTCCAGGCGTGCGCTGAAGAGGCACCAACGCCGGTGCAAAAGCTAGTAACCATCCTTTCAGCCAACTTCAACATGCTCTTCCTCCCTTCTGGGCTTGTTATCACTGCACAATACACATATAAATAGTTGTTAATTTTGAGTAAATTATCGTTCGATTTCTAAAGAAAATGTTTATGGTATAATATAGTACCACAGAGATCTCCTGCTGGAATGTTGCTGGCCATTGAACTAGCAAGTCGCTCACATTGTCGATCTAATGTAGCCACCCAACGTTTTGCTCCAAATGCAAGGCCAGAATTTACTAGTGGCTTGTAGAGATTGTGTACAGATCTATCATCCACTTCGACATGTTCGACCCATATAACCTAAAATAATCATCATAAATATTCATGAATCATGGCACAAAATTAACTATCAATCTTACAGGATTTAATTAATCAAGTGATGGAGAGTAGCTAGCAAGGCACACACCTTTGAGTAACCATTGGGCAATTCTTGGATTAAACAACCCGATGGCCTTCTTCGACACTTTGATATCGGAGTGGTGCGTAAATTCTCCAAGGAAACATCAACCACTGCCCAAGTTCCATCAGGATGTTGTTTACAGTACCTTACGAAATAATTTTCTCGAGTAGGGACTAAAGGAGATGGGACCTGGAACTCAGCTGACAACTAAACAAGAACAAAAATATATATGATGATGTGTTTATAATGTATTAATTTTCATTTTGGCATGATTGAGAAGTTAATTGAACTAATTTACTACATAAATCAATTACCACTTGCAAGGCTCCATTGTAGTTTCCTGCAACTCCAGTTGATAGGACTTCTAGGGTCATGGCCCTTGAAACAATACCACAGAACACACTTGACCATTGATTCTGAAAAACCATTTCAATCATGCATAACATATATATTAGAAAGATACCGGGTTCAATTATTATACATATAGTTATATGGTTAGTTGTATTTAAGTCATTGAATTTCAAACCAAAAATCAAATATTTAAAACACAGGACTTGTACATTAGCTAAATCCAAGATGTAAAAAATTAATTGGACCAATAAAACCATAAGTTTAGGAGAGAAAAAGTTACCACATCCATGAGAATTTCAACAAGGTTGATGTGATTCATGATAACAACAGCAGATTCCCTTGAAGCTTCTGATTTCAAACCCAAAGGTTTTGGGCCAATTCCTCTTGGGAAAGTTCTCAAGTATTCATCATCATTTAGAGACTGATCAGTAGAGTTTTCACTAGGAGTACTCCACAGTGGTTCTCCTGCCTGAGCCATTCTCATGAGCTCCTCCATTGCTGCAACAGCAAGCTCAACAATCATTGGCTTATCTGCCTCACAAGGCCCTGAGACTGATCTGAGAAGGTCTCCACTTCCGTACATCTCCCCAACATAGCCTGATGATTGTGTCCCGAGATTTCCAAACCCCCCGAGATCAAGTGAACGGGAAGGTAGATGAGATGATAGGTGAGACAAAGATGACAAGGGCTTGCCAACATATTTCGAAGCAATTCCAGAGATCCTATCAATCTGAAGCAGCATCAACCAAACAACAACACATCAAAAGGTTATACAAAAGAAAAGTAAAAAACTTTGCAATTTCACCGACAAAAACATCAAGAGAAATACCAGAGTCAAGAAAACGAGAAACCAGTAAAACTGATAATGGTTAATGAACAAGTTGTTTCTTTGCAATTGACAAAAATACAAGAGGGTGAAGAAAACGAAAAACCAGTAAAACTGACAATGGTTAATGAACAAGTTGTTTCTTTGAAATTTACAAAAATACAAGAGGGTGAAGAAAACGAAAATCCCTTAAAACTAACAATGGTTAATGAACAAGTTGTTTCTTTGCAATTTATTACCTCTTCTCTCAAACGAGCATTCTCAATCCTCAGATGCTGCTCGTCAAAGGACATCTCACCAATAGCGGCGGGGCCACCACAGTTAGGGCAAGTGGCATTGCCAAGGGCTTCCTTGTACCTATTGTTCTCGGCACGAAGCCTTTCATTCTCAGACTTCAAAATTTGGTTCTCATGACGTTCATGTTGTGCCTGTGTAGCCAAAAAAAAAAAAAAAGCAAATTAGGGCACAAAAACAAATCTGAATATGTTGAACTTGATATTGGCTTGATTTATGGATAGATACATTACCTTCATTTGGGTGCGCTTGTTTTGGAACCAAAACTTGACCTGTAAGGGCTCTAATCCGAGCTCACGACTCAGCTCTTTTCTTTGCTTGTCATCAGGGTGAGGACACTCCTTGAAGAAACTGAGAAACAAAGTAAACAAAAAACAAAAACCCTAAAAGAATCAAAATCACCAAAACTTCAATAACAAAAACTCACTCTGTGTCATATAAAGGGCAAGTTTACTTACGCTTCCATTTCCTGAATTTGACGCTGAGTGTGGCGATGGTAACGCTTCTTCTTGGGCCGTTGATTGGGGTCTTGATCATCGCCGGAGGGAGCTTCCATGGTTTCAGTACCCGATCTAGTCTCGTAATCGTCATCTCTGAGCTTCCCCAAATCATCACTCTCGGGGCTTCTTGGGGTCATATCGAACAAATGGTGACTCTCAAACATGTTTGGTTGAAACATGGCGAACCAACAAAATCTCTAAAATATTGCCTATGAATTCTTGATAATCTGCCGAAGAAGATCAGTAGAGCACATTAGAGAAGAAACAAGAAAATAAAAATGAAATATAAAAAGTAATGCAATAATTTTTTTAGAAAGTACAAAAGTCTCACATTGAAAAAACTATCTGAGAAAATAATAAGTGGTAGATGGGTTACTTTAGAGCAAATAATTTACAAGTACATGTACAATTGTACAAGTCTCTCTCTCTCTCTGTCTCTATCTTTCTCTCATCCATATCAAAATTTTATAAAAAAAAATAATTAAAGGCTTGTAATATCTATATGCTAATATTCTCAAATAGTATATATGATGATATAGAAATAAAAAAATTATTCCAAATTTGTTGAATTTTTTTGATGAGAATGTAGAAGGGTCAAAGGCAATTAAAGAAAAAAAATTACCTTATAACAACAACGGGATAAATTCTTGGGAGCATTAATATATTTTGCATATGTTTTTCAGTACCCAGCTTTGAATTTGAATATTTAATTTCTCTCTGTGGTTAGGTTAATTATTATATTGTGGTGGGGTTGAGTTTTAGCAGATTCTCTCTGGTTTTCATGGGAATTTTACAAGAATTGCAGAAGAGCACAGACAAGTTGAGTTTTGGTCTATGGAAAAAACAAAAACAAAATCAAAATGAGACTAGTCTACTCTCTTGATCTTCTACGTGCAAAAAGACCAGATATAGAAAAAATAGCAAATAAATAAAAAGTTGACAAAATGTGAAACGGTTTTGACTCACACATCAATTTTCAACTCTTCATGACCAAAGATTGTTGTAACGCCTGAAGACTAGCTAGCTAGGATCTCGCTGTTATCCACGAACCTCTTGCTTTACCTTTTTTTTTTTTGTTAATCTCTCCCTGCAAAACATAAAATAATAACGGAAATTTTTTGATTAAAAACACAAGATACAAGAGATATTAAATAGAAAAAAAAATGAGAATATCACTGTAAATGCATACACATTTACGATGACGATAGTGGAGAAATAGTATAAAACAATGAAGGGTTTTTTATTTTTAATGGGGTTTGATGTGATATGATGACTTACTTGCATATATGAAGCTTCTGTATGATATATTATTAACACCGGAAAACCACTTTTAGAGAGAGAGAGAGATTGGTTTTAAGAGAGCTGGTTTTGATGTACTCTTGCAAGAAGAAGGGTTTTACAAGGGATCAGTTGTGAAGAGAAGAAGAAAAAAAGCCACACATGGAGAGAGAGAGAGATAACAGAACGAGGAAAAAGAGAAGATAAAATCAAAATCTAGAGAGAGAGCGAGAGAGAGAGAGAGAAGATGGAAGGAACAGGTGTGTGTATAGAGGATGTGGCAGCAAAGGAGTTATTGCAGAGCGTATTGAGAGGGTGTAATGGCATTTATGGCGGGTGAGAGGTGTAATTGCAATATATATATAGTTGTTTGTTTAGTTTAAAATTTTATGATCAAATATAGTTGGTATGGTGAGGGGATGAATTTACAGCTTATTCCAGACTATTCACACTCAACCTGTTCAGTGTATCGGTAACTCGAATCTGAAACATTTCCGGTAACTCGAATCTGGGATATTTCCAAACCAATTCAATGTTTTATTGCTAGTACGTTTTTTGTTTGTAAGTAATGATAATTGCATGTATTGTATTATATAACCACAGTCCATTGCTTCTTGACCTCCATTTTCACGCACTGCATTGGATGTAATGCACCACGGTACCTTTGTCTTTGACATGATTTCTTGTGTTACATTTATACATAATCTGTACCGGTTACTTGTATAGTTAGAATTGAGATTTGTCAATGTTTTATTTTTTTGTCTTTTAACCGTTAAATTGGGATTTCAAAAGATATATATATATATATATATATATATATATATATATATATATATACATTCATTTTTTCCTCAGTGCACACTGATATAACTTATATCAGTGCGTTGCATGCGGACAACTGATTATGGACAAGTTTTAATAAGTGCATACACTTTGAATCAAAGTATGTAAATCTAATGGTCTACATCCAACGTACTGATGAAGTTATATCAGTGCGTACTGACTTGAAAATTTATTATATATATATATATATATATATATATAGTCTTTCTATTGTTAGTTCAAACTGATATAAGATATATCAGTTCCTTTAATGTGGGTCATCGAATTTAAAAAATGCTGACAATAGAAAAATTATATATATATATATATATATATATATATATATTTATTGTCCAAATTAAACGTTTAGTTTGTTTAGCACCTACCATTAAGGTTAATTATTTGCGGAGCAAACGAACATTATCCTATTATGTGTGTGATAGTGTGATACATACATATATATATATATATATATATATATATATATATATATATATATTAAATATTACAATAATTCGGGGTTTGGAAAAGAGAAGAGATTGGAACCCATAATCTCTTGGTGTAGATGTGAGGAGCATACTATTGAGTAGGGATGGGCAAAAAACCAATAAACCGAACTGAACCGATGAACCAAACCGATCCAATCGATTTATTTCGGTTTTCTTATGTTGACCGATTAGGTTCGGTTCATTTTTTTGAAAACCGAGTAGATCGGTTTTTTTCCGGTTCGTTATCCTAAATCGGAAAACCGAACCGAGATCCAATATATATTTATATATATATATATATATATATATATATAAACCTTAGTTTTAATGTTTAATAGTTCATGAAACTATAAAACTATGAAAGTGTGTCACGTCATATTTTTTTCTTAGTTTTTTTTATGAATATTATTTTAAACTAGCATTTTCAATTTGTTCAAACCCATAATTTAATTTGGTTTAAGGCCCAAAAAGATTAAAATATAAAAATATGTATAATAATTAAAACCCAAAAATTTGGTCCAATTGGCCCAAAACCGAAAAAACCTAACCGAACCGAACCGGTCAAATTTCATTGGTTTTTGATCGGTTCATAATTGTTAAGTTGATCGGATCGGTTCATTTTTTCAAAAACCGAACATTATCGGTTTTTTATCGGTTCACTCCAAAAGTGAACCGATCCATTAAACTCTCACCCCTACTATTGAGCCAACATTATGAATAGACAATATATTAAAAAATATATCTTTAATGCAGTTGTGCATATTCAACCTCACGCTGATGCGACAAAAACAATATTATATATTATCAACATGACCGTCTACTTTTAAACGGCATGTTGCACAACTATTTTTTAGGTTAACTCTGCAAGTATTTAAAAATTTACATTAATTTCTTATCTATTTTTGGTAAGTAAATAAAATAAAAATAAAAATAATAAAAAAATAAAAAAGATGGTCACGTCATTTAAAAATAAAGTGTTTTAAAAGAAGCATTAGAGACCAAATTTTGGGTTAATTGTCTATCAAGTCTATCTTTATGCCACTTAGAAAGCAAGTCTCTTAACATTGTTACCATATCAACGATTTTTGGTATGCAAACCACTTTTATATTACAGATACTCTTATATCGTACAGCGTGTGATACATAGACTTTATTTTTAAAATTTCCTCTAAATTATTGTGATTTTAAAGTGGTGGGAATGGTGAGAAATATCACCTTTTTGGATATGAGTTGCACTGATGTCACTGCTTTAATAAGTTATGTTTAAAAGGCACATATTATGGTGAACTACCAAAATTGCCCTTAAATAATCATTTTTCTATTGTCTTTGTACTTTCATCTCCATACTTAGAACACTGAACTCATCTGTTTCTCTCTCTACAATAAACTTGTTTGAAAATAAACTTCTCGACATCCTTCAGCACAACAAGATAACATATTTCTGAAATACTTTTTTTTATCCTGCATTTCTGAGTATGAGTCTTGTAACACTTTAACCGTTCCTTTTGTAAACATGAAGGTCATTTTGTGAAGTTTGAATCTGGAAATTTTGAATCTCCGAGTTTTTTCTAAAGGCTCTGAGCTTTTTTAAAAAAGCTCGGAGCCTTTAGTAAAAAGCTCGAAAAAAAGTTAAAAAAGCTCGAAAAAAAGTTTAAAAAATGGCTCCGAGCCTTTTGAGAAATGTTTTCGAGCTTTTTTTAAAAATGGCTCCGAGCTTTTTTAAAAATGGCTCCGAGCTTTTTCATGGCTCCGAGCTTTTTTATGAAGGCCCGAGCTTTTTCATGAAGGCCCGAGCTTTTTCATGAATGCTCCGAGCTTTTTTAAAAATGGCTCTGAGCTTTTTCATGGCTCCGAGCTTTTTCATGAAGGCCTGAGTTTTTTTATGAATGCTCCAAGCTTTTTAAAAAATGGCTCCGAGCCTTTTCATGAAGGCCCGAGCTTTTTCATGAATTGAAAAAAAAAAAGCTCTGAGGGCGCTGCCCCCTGCCCCTCCCCCCCGCGAGCTCGGCGGGGAGCTCGACCCCCGAATGCGTCTGCGTAGCGCCACTCCATCGCCGTTCGAGTGATTGCCTGAGTTTCAATCGGATTTTCTCTCTCTACTTCACAACTTTGACACTGTAAACTGAATGAAAGAAATCTGATGTGAAACAACTATTGGGGGTATTTTTGTCCGTTCACCATAATAGGTGCATTTTAAACATAAGTTATTAAAGCAGTGACATTGTTGAAGTACCACCTCCAAAAAGTGCTATTTATTTTTTGAGCCCTTTTAAAGTGTCTATATTACGAATTTTGTATAGGAAAAATTACACTGCATTGAGGTTTTACCCAAAGACCCTCAAATGAAATATTTCACTATTCTATACTTACACCCTCCTAAACATTTAACGGTAGTTTGTGGTTATTTTTAATTAACCAAGTTTGACTAAAAAAAGTCAAGAATATCCTTGAATAAACAAAACAAAATCAATTTATTTCAATTAAAAAAATCAATTAAATAAAATTGGATAGACGAGATGAGGTTGATCCGGCGGTAAACATCTCACACCTATACCATGAAATTGCGGATTCGAGTCCTCCCCCACCCCAAAAAATCCTGAATTTTTGTAATAGAGTAATACTTCAAAAAAAAGAATAAAAATTGGATATAATAAATATATAATTTTAAATGAAATCAAATAAAAAATACATATAATTAAATGAAAATGAATAAAAAATAAATAAAAGACCTTACAAAAAGCAGTACCAAAGGAAAATTAGATAATTAATTAAAAAAAATTAAAAACAAATTAATCAATATAGTAAATAATATTCATTAATGACGTAAAGAAATGGAAAAATAAAATAGTGGAGGAGGCTTGCTCCTCCATTGATTTTCAATGGTAGAGGCTTGGTTGGCTTGCGCCTAGACATGACCGTTGTTCGATTCAAACTGTGGAACCGAACCTTAATCGCGGTAAAAAATAGAAATCGGAACCGGAACCGGAACCGGGGCTTCAGGTTCCAGAACTGAACCGGAACCGTAAGCCTTAAGGTTCCAGTTTCGGTTCTTTAAAAAAAAACTAATTTTTTTTCAAAAGTTTTTTACTCTTTGGGCCCAAAAATTAAAAAACAAATTTCCTATCCCCCCCCCCCCCCCCCCCCCCCCCTCAATTCATTTCTCCTCAAACCAATTCTCTCTAATTCTCTCTCAACTCTCAATTATTCAATTGTTTATATTTATTTTATTACAATTTTTTTTAATCAATTCAAAATCATTTTCAACAAATATTTGAAATTTATTTCTAAGAAAAATTTTCAAATTTATTTCCACCCATTTATTTTATAAGTTTTTCAAAAGTTTTTTTACAATTCCATTTTTTTAATGGCAAGTGGAAGTGGAAATGGAGTTGGAGACGCTCCAATTCCTCCAAGTCGTTCCATTTCCAGGAATTCCAAGACTGGTAAGGGTCTTATGTTGGAGCCGGTGCCGGTCCATTCGGACAATATCGGTTATGACGACGCTGCTTACCATGAGTTCATATCTTCAATCCATAAACTATCCAACCAATTCAAATCCCCCTTTAATAGTTTCTAAACCCGAAGCTAGCTTGTCCAGCGGCCCTAGCCCCAATATCACAAGCCAATCATAAAATATGTCTGATCACCTACTAAAGAGATCTTAGAGAAAGCTGAGAATCAGCACAAAACTGATCTCTTCGTATACCACATGAAGAAAATTACTAAAGAGGATGGAAAGATGGTAGTGGTTTGCAATTACTACCACAATGAATTTAAGTGGAGTAAATCTGGAGGATACGGTACATATTGGAAACATATTACTACCCGACATCCAGCCGAACATGCCAGGTCGAGTAAACAAACTCAAATTTTCAGGTTTGCTACCCCTTACACTCAATTATCTAAATATACTGATCAAACCAATAGAGAAGAATTAGCTAGAATGGTAGCTATAGAACATTTACCTTTTGGTTTTGGTGAAAATGTTGGTTTTATTAATTATTATCATAGAGCATTAAATCATGATGCATGTCGTGTTCTTAGAACCACTCTCACATGTACACTTCATGATATTTATAAAAGAGAAAAAAGATTTTGAAATTTATTTTTGAGAATTATAAAGGTCATGTTTCTGTATGGACTGACCATTGGCGAACGCATTCATACTTGGGTGTCACTTGTCATTTTATGGACAAAGCATAGACAATGCAAAAATGAATTCTTGCATTTAGAGTTTTTGATGATGTAAATACGGTTGCTAATATTTATAAAAATATGAAAATTATTTTTGAAGAGTATAAAATTGAAAGCAAAATTTTTTCAATTGGTTTTGATAATGCTTCCAATAATACGACAGTTATTCCTGCTTTAATTGAATTATGTAAACCTTATTTTAATAGTAAATTTTTTCATCAAAGATGCGCTTGCCATGTTTTAATTTTATGTGTTCAAAAAGGTTTGGAAATTCTTCAAGCTTTTATTAAACCCATTAAAGATGCCCTATTTTATTTGTGGAAAACATCCTTCTACAATAAAATCATGGGTAAGATTTTCTAAACAGGCATGTAGGCGTCCCATTAGATTTTCTCGTGACGTTCCAACACGTTAGAATTCTACTTATAAATTGTTTTCTTAAAGTTATGATTAGAGGGATTTATTAGTTTCTTTTATGCAATATAATGTTAGTCAAATCAATCTTTATCCACACAATTGGGATGTTTGTACAAAATTTTGTAATTTGTTAAAAGTTTTTAATAGTGCTAGCAAACAATTTTTCTGGTATTTATTATCCTACTACTCAATTATTTATTATTGAGAGTTGTAATATTGCTGGTGCATTTTTCGAGTGTTCAACCGATATACAATTACAAACATGCATTGAAGCTATAAAAAAAAATTTGTTAGACTATTACAAGGAGTTTCCAACTATTTATTTGCTTGCATTATGTTTTGATCTACATTGTAAATTGAAATATTTGTCTGATTATTCAACTCTTTATTATGGTTGTTTAGAAATAGATGTAGATATTCATAGTTATTGTTCTACAATTAGGACATTATTTTATGAGTTATATGATGAATATCATAGAGGTTATGGTCCATCACTGAACATTAGTGTTCCACAAACTCAATCTGTATCCAATACTCGATTCTCCAGATTTTTAGGGTTAAGGTCTCAGCTGTTATCCCAAAAGACTAAAAAATTACGAGCTTCTTCTTCTTCATCAAGCTTGGTCTTATATTCTGATATTGAAACTTATCAGAATGCCAATTTTGAGTTCATTGGAGACAGTGATATAGAAAATTTAGATATCCTACATTGGTGGAGAGATCATGAAGAGCACTTCCCAATATTGGCTATTATAGCCAAACAATTCTTGTAACACCGGTTTCTACAGTGGCTGTGGAACAAGAATTTAGCGTCGGTGGAAATATTCTTGACGCAAGACGTTTAACGTCTTGAGTCCAGAATCAATTCAAGTCCAAGTTTGTATTAATGATTGGACCAAGGCACAGAACATACAACAAGAACTCGAACAAGAAGCACTCTATGATTTCTTCGACGATGACCACACCACTAGAACGGAAGGCAGCGATTAGTAACAGACTTACAGTCCCAAGTCCCAAGTCCCAAGTCCCAACTCACTTCACCGAACCGACAATAAAAGGTAAAAGAACTACATGACCTTTGATTCCTCTAAACCCCAAGAGGATACGTAGGCAACTTAATTGTGGTACAAATTAAGTGCAAGACCGATTTAAATTTTTTTAGACTTTAGTTCTATTTCAATTTAGTTTTTTAGGTTTTATATATTTAATTTATTTTAATTTCGGCTTATCTAATAAACATCATTTGCAAATTACAATTTCACATCATTACATATTTACATGTCTATTAATTTTTTTTAGTTAGTTGATTAAAAATTAAATTAAAAAAAGAGAACCTAACTGCCTTGAACCGGGGAACCGGGGAACCGGACCAGAATCGGGTGAACCGGAACCGGCTCCAGGCGGTTCCGATACCGTTCCGATTTCAAGTCCCACTGAAACCGAAACCGAACCGCGATCATGTCTACTTGCGCCTCCTCCATTTTTATTATTTTATTACAATGGAGGAGCCGAGTTGCTATTAGTCTTTTAGATATGTAGCACAGATACAGATACGGCACGCTACGGGGATACGGTAAATCTTCAAAAACTAGAATACGGATACGGAATGATACGCCAATTAAAATAATAAATATTTAAATGTTAAAAAAATAATAATATATGAAAACATATTTGATAATTCATTCACAATTAAAATATATTCAGAATCCAACTAAAACATGTCGCATATCTATATAAGTCATAACAATGTAACACATTACATGATCCAAATAAAACATGTCACATAAGTCGTAACATATTACAAAATCCAAATAAAACATACGTCACATAAGCCATAACATATTACAAAATCTAAATAATACATAAAAAAAACTCATAAAACATATTCTAAATTCCTAATTAAGTTCACTATCATCATTCACATTGTTAAAGGATCTAAATAATTCGCCCTCTAACTTTGATTCATCAAAAGAAAGGTTTCCAATATCAAGTAACCCGGTATTCTCCATGTCAATGGAATCAAAACCATTTTTTTTTTACAATTTCATTTTGACCCCTAAATTTTTAAAATTATAATTTGACCCCACTTATACTAACATAATTATAATATTGCCCCAAAAGTATCTTCGATGTATCCCCCAAGTATCCATCAAGTATCCCCCAAGTATCCTCCAAGTATCCTCCAGTCAAACTTGTGGAAAAGTCAACGGATACGCCATTTGGCGTATCAGATACGTATCCTGGAGTATCCGGAGAGTATCTGAACCGAATACGAGTTGGATACGAGTTACCTCCACCCAATGGAGTATCCGTGCTTCCTAGTCTTTTAGGGATCGATGTTAAATATTTATTTTATATTTTATTGAATTATTTTGTATAAAAATAAAATTATTTTAAAAAGACTAAAATAGCCTTAATTATGTCGTTAGAGGCTAACGAGAATTGTTAAGGACATGGGTGTGGATGTAGAATAATTAAACTTGTACATACGAGTGTCTTTGGGCCAAACCTTAGGGTGCGTTTGGTACGTGGACGGGACAGGACAACGTGGGATTGGACTAGACTGAATAGTTGTTCCGTATTTTGTTTGGAATGCTTGGGATAGAACTATGGACTGTACTGTTATGCGTTTGGTATAGCTGGGACAGGACTGGACAAGAGGTTCAAATAACCAGAGTGTCCTCCTTATATATAATAATATATATTATAATATTATATATTAATATATAATAATATTAAATAATAATATATATTATATATTAATATACAATATCATATATTATATATATAATAATATGACATATTATATTATTATATATAATAATATATATATATATAAAATATTAATACATATAAAAAATAATATATATATATATTATATAATGTATATAAAATATATATATTACAATATATATTAATAATATATATATATCATATATATTATGTATTAATATATATATATATATATATCATATATATAATAATATATTAAAGATTATAATATATATATATGATATATTAAATATATTAAATATTATTATATATAGGATATATATATATTATTAAATAATATTATATATAATAATATACTATTATATAATATATATATAATATACTATTATATTATATATGTAATTATAATATATATATATATATATATATATATTATTGAAATATATATATATATATATATATATATATATATATATACTATTGGATATGATTGTAATTTTTTAAACATATGAAAGGTAAATTAATCTTTTTGACATTTGTCTCATGCCATGGGACAAGTAGTCCCATGGTCTGAGGTGACAGTTTTTCTTAATTTTTGTCTCATTTGTCTCGTGTTGTCTCATGCTAATGTCGTGTCAAATGTGGGACAAGAGTAATGGTGTAAAAGGGGGCCGGCCCGGCCCACATCGGTACGGCCTGTTTTCCTAAATGGGGGCCCGGCACGGCCCTTCCGTGCCGTGCCGCGTGCCGTGCCGTGCCGGCACGTAGGCCAATTTGGCGGGCCAAATGGGCCGGCCCATATTTAAAAAAAAAAAAATTTATATATTATTATTTTAGTATAATAAAAAAAAATGTTTATAATAAATTAATAATAGATTATAGATACATTTTTTATTTTATTTAATGATTTAATTCAAAAAATAAATAAAGATGAAACATGAAAGAAAAAAAAAAGTAGATAAAAATATGAAATGAAGAATTCTTTATTTATTTCGGACTTTCAGTATTACATATTTACATGATTGCCTCATTAAAAACCTTACCAAGAAAACCCAGTGGGATAAAAACTTGGTAAGGGAAAAAGAGTGCAATCATATTACAAGTAAATGTACATGTACAACCTAGTTCTGGACCTGGTTACTGCCGGAACCCTCATCGACATATAAATTGGAGAAATTTTGAATAAATTGTTCATCTACCGTTTCATTTTGCATCCTCTTTTGAGCATGCTCCCAATCCCGAATGCATATTAATACTTCCACCATCTCTGGAGTCAAACAATTTCTTCTTGGTTCAATAATTCGTCCACTCGTGCTGAATGCCTGTTCTGAAGACACAGTGGACATGGGGATAACCAGTATGTCACGTGCTAAGTGTGACAAGACCGGATACATATAGCTATAGGTCTTCCACCATAACAACAGATCAAAATTCTCCGTGTTTTCGACGGCATCAAACTGTGCTTCAAGGAACCTATTCAGTTCGGCACCAGAAGATGCAGCAGATCGTGTAGTTGAAGAAGAAGAACTTGCTGATTTGTCTTTTTTCCGGTGTTTGAGAATGCTCCAACTTGTCGGCAACGGTTGTGTGTCCGGTTCTGGTGATGGTTCCGTGTGAATGCCGCCAAACTTGCGCTCATAAATACTAAAAACTTCGAACAACTTGTTTCGAATGTCAGTAATCTGTTCGGAATAATCTATTGACAATTTATTACCATTAAACTCAAGCAAATATTCTAAACCAGCTAATTTAATTCTAGGATCTACTATAACACCTAAGGCATAAAGGAAAGGCATTTCAGACCAGTATTTTTTAAACTTGGTCTCCATGGCAACAACTGCATCCCCAAGCAAGTCATCTTCCCTATAAGTGTTTAACATGTCAGACATTTCCACAATCTGATGGATTGCCTAGGAAGATATGGGGTAGTAGACCCCAGAAAGGGTTACAGTGGCATTGTAAAAAACCTGTAAAAATTCAACAAAAATCTTTGCCACATACCAATCGTCTGGTGTCAGTGAATGAGCAGGTGGACAGCCACTTTCGGCCAATTTCATGTTATAAAAACCTGAAATAGTTGTATCATATTCCAAACAATTTTTCAGCATTAAGTAAGTAGAGTTCCACCTTACCGGCATATCAGTTTGGAATCGTCGGGGTCGTAGACCGTTTAATGTACAGTGTCTGCCAAATTCTTGAAATCTTGGATTAGAGCTACCGATCCAAGAAATGGCATCTCTGATGCGTTCTATACGATTGCTTACTTCCTTCAAACCAGACTGTACAACTAAATTTATGATATGACATGCACAACGCTGGTGGAAGAAATAACCCCCAGCTTGCAGGATGTTTCTTTCAGTAAACAATGCAATAGACTTAGTATTTGCCGATGCATTATCTAATGTGATAGAGAGGATGCGATGAGTTATATCATAAGTTTGTAAAACAGAAAGAATGACAGCAAAAATAGTCTGCGGTATGTGCAAAATCCATAGGACGAAAACCAAGAATATTTTTTTGTATCCTACATTCAGAGTCTAAATAGTGTTCTGTGACACATAAATAGTCCTGTTTGGAACATGCGTTCCAAATATCGGAAGTTAATGCAATTGAGACAGTTAGATGCTGTAATTCAGCCGTCAAGTCATCTCGTTGGGTTTTAAACATTTTTATCAAATCGTTCCTAGTGGTGGTTCTAGAAACAATTTGCATTTGGGGGCAAAATGTAGATGTGATAAATTCTTGAAAAAAAACACAGTCACCGAAATTAATAGGTTGATCAGTTTGTGCAATGTACCGTGCCAAACATTCTCTAGCATGCGCGGCGTCGTAATGCCACGTCGTAACCGACCCGTCTGGGTGCCGTTGCAGTTGTGTCTGGGTTGTATTGGGTACATGTACGTGTTTGGGCATGCATTTTAGCATATGCCTTCTCAAATGACCGGTTCCACCCTTAGTAGTGGTATAGTTCTTAGGACAAAACTTACATTTGGCTCTGGGGCCGACCGTACCGTCTAGAAGTGTCATTTCTACTACGTCAAAACACTGCCATACGTCTGATGTTAACCTCTTAGATTTGGTACGTGATGTCGGTGTGGCGCCGGAACCAGAAGGTCCCGCTACGGTTTCTGCCGGTCCGGAGAGATCAAAATCATCGTTCAGCATGTTTAGACCATTTGGAAAATAAGGATGGGTAGGATCCATTTCCTAGAAAAAAAAAGTTTAGGTCATTAAAATTAACTCATACACATACAATGATTATTTTACTAAAAATATATATTAAAATTAACTCCTACACATACAATGATTATTTTACTAACAAAATATATTAAAATTAACTACTAAAAATAAAATGGTTTTTTTACTACAAAAATATATTAAAATTAACTCCTACACATAAAAATGATTTGTTTTACTAAAACAATATATTAAAATGAACTCCTACTCATAAAATGATTATTTTACTAAAACAATATATTAAAATTAACTCCTACACATAAAATGATTAATTTACTAAAAAAATGTATTAAAATTAACCCCTACACATAAAAATGATTTTTTTTACTAAAACAATATATTAAAATTAACTCCTACACATAAAATGATTATTTTACAAACAAAATATATTAAAATTAACTACTAAAAATAAAATGATTTTTTTACTAAAAAATTATATTAAAATTAACTCCTACACATAAAAATGATTTTTTTTTACTAAAACAATATATTAAAATGAACTCCTAGATTATTTTACTAAAACAATATATTAAAATTAACTCCTACACATAAAATGATTATTTTACTTAAAAAATATATTAAAATTAACCTCTACACATAAAAATGATTTGTTTTTACTAAAACAATATATTAAAATTAACTCCTACACATAAAATGATAATTTTACAAACAAAATATATTAAAATTAACTACTAAAAATAAAATGATTTTTTTACTAAAAAATTATATTAAAATTAACTCCTACACATAAAAATGATTTTTTTTTACTAAAAAAAAATATATTAAAATGAACTCCTACACATAAAATGATTATTTTACTAAAACAATATATTAAAATTAACTCCTACACATAAAATGATTAATTTACTAAAAAAATGTATTAAAATTAACCCCTACACATAAAAATGATTTTTTTTACTAAAACAATATATTAAAATTAACTCCTACACATAAAATGATTATTTTACAAACAAAATATATTAAAATTAACTACTAAAAATAAAATGATTTTTTACTAAAAAATTATATTAAAATTAACCCCTACATATAGAAATGATTTTTTTAATCAAAAAATATATTAAAATGAACTCCTACACATAAAATGATTATTTTACAAAAACAATATATTAAAATTAACTCCTACACATAAAATGATTAATTTACTAAAAATATATATTAAAATTAACCCCTACACATAAAAATGATTTTTTTTTTACTAAAACAATATATTAAAATGAACTCCTACACATAAAATGATTATTTTACAAACAAAATATATTAAAATTAACTACTAAAAATAAAATGATTTTTTTACTAAAACATTATATTAAAATTAGCCCCTACACATAAAAATGATTTTTTTTAATCAAACAATATATTAAAATTAACTCCTACACATAAAATGATTAATTTACTAAAGAAATATATTAAAATTAACCCCTACACATAAAAATGATTTTTTTTAACTAAAACAATATATTAAAATGAACTCCTACACATAAAATGATTATTTTACAAACAAAATATATTAAAATTAACTACTACAAATAAAATGATTTTTTTACTAAAAAATTATATTAAAATTAACCCCTACACATAAAAATGATTTGTTTTTACTAAAACAATATATTAAAATTAACTCCTACACATAAAATGATTATTTTACTAAAACAATATATTAAAATTAACTCCTACACATAAAATGATTAATTTACTAAAAATTAAAATTAAAATTAACCCCTACACATAAAAATGATAAATTTACTAAATAAATAAAATTAATAACTGATATAAACATAAAATGATAAATTTACTAACTAAACAAACATATTAAATTTAAAATATAACACTTAAATAAAAATGTACCTTTGAAGTTTGAACTTTGGTGTCTTGGTGGAGAGATTAGAGAATAATAGTAAATTACTAATAAAATATTATAATAGTATATTAGTAGTGTAGAATAGTAGAGAGAGAGTAAGAATGAAATTAAGAATAATTGAAATTGTATAGAGAGTTTGAGAATGGAGAGATTGATAGAATTAGAGAAAGTGAATGAAAAGTGGAATGTGTGGGAGTATTTATAGAAAAATTAGAAAAGTGGATAAAAATATAAAATACAAGAGTTGAGGGGGCAAATTGTAATTTTTATAGTTTTTTTAAAAACATAACCGTTGGCTGACGTCAGCCATGACGTCAGCCAACAGTTATTTTTTTTAAAAAAAATACCGTTATATACTTAAATTAAAAAAAAATAAAAAATTCCGCGGGCCCAATGGTCGGCACGCCGTGCCGGCCCGGCGTGCCGACCGTTGGGCCTGGCACGCCGTGCCTGGAACCCTGACCCGGCACGTGCCAAGAATAGGGGCCGTGCCTGGCACGGCCCGCTACAGTTGCGGGCCGTGCTAGGCACGGCCCGCCATCCTTGGCAGGCCGGCCGGATCGGGCCCTCCAGGCCCGGCCCATATTTACACCAATAGATAAGAGGAAACTGTCACACGTTGTCCTGTCATGAACCATGTACCAAACACACCCTTAAGGGTGTGAGTGTAATTTCCCTTTTTTATATAACAATTCAGTATGATAAGATTAATAAAATGAATCAATTGTCAGAAGAAGCGTGTGTGACAGTGTGAGGAATATGGAGCTATTTGAAAGAATGACATTAATGCTTGACCAATTTCTATATAAATGCATTCACATTACAAACACATTGCGAGAATATATAATAAGAATGAATAATAATATAACCAAATATAAATTATTATTTTTTTAAATATTACAAAATGTATTACAATAAGATTGTCGAGACCAACTATATTAAGAGGTGATGTGCGATTGAATATAATTATTGTATACTAATTAAATGTTAGAAATCAAGGGAGGAATATCCTATAATTTGAATATGAAGGAGTTTTTCTTTTTCTTTTTCTTTTTGAAAATAAAATATAGGTTCAAGCAATGAGTTATATGTTGAACTTATTTTTCCCTCCCTTGACCCCGACTTACAATAGTTAAGAGAAAAAATGAAAAGTCAAGAGTGGCAGCTCTTTTCTCCCTTCACTGTTAATTATATTCTTTGATACGTCGACTTATGACTCATCGAGTCACATTTAATGGGTTCAGAACATCGATCACAATTGAGTGAATAACTAATTATATAATCTCTTTTATAATGTTTAGCTACTATACATGAACATTAATTAACAATACAAGGTGGTTACAAAATACAAGGTGGTTACAAAAGAGACATTATTCATTTTTATTTGTTTTTATTTTTTATTTTTTATTTTTTAAATTCCTTTTTTATTTTGAGTTATTGGATTGAAACCTGAAGGATATTAAACAGCCATGTATTGTTAATGTTCCGGGATAGTAGTCAAACCAATTTTTCTCTCATAAGCATATAGTTATAAGTATATATTGAGCATGCTAATATACATCATAGTTTTCAACGGTAAACCAAATATGTAACAACATTTTGTTTTGTTTTTTTTATTATTTTTATCTCAAGCGTTTTTTGATGCAAATGGAAAATCACTACTGCATTTAATTACTAATTAGTACGTTGATGGTAGCCATAATAATTTCCCGTAGCTAATAGTAATTATTATTGGGAGATCATTGTACCGGAGCCTTTAATTTGGAAAGGGGTAATTTCATTAATGTCCCTACTTTTTAATAAAATGTCACATATTTAAACATCTTTATCATATTAGCAACTTAAGTCCATTATTTTTTCAAAATACATCACTTTAGTCCATTTGACCAAAACACTAACGGTTAACACTAACGGTCAACTCTAACTATATATATAAAATTACAATTTTACGTACCCTTATTAAAATGATTTATTGAGTTTCAAAAATAAATATTATTAAAATGGTTTATAAAAATAAATTAACAACAAAAATTTAGTTTCTAAAAAAATTTATAAAGAAAAAAAACTAATGGATTATGGAAAATATATAGTTAAAATAAATAAAAACTTGAAAGTTTTTTTTTAAAGAAGTATTTCAACAAGTAAAAAGAAAGTTGTTTTTAAGTAAATGGATCTCTACCGTTGGATTTGGATCGATCCAATGGTGGAGATCCATTTACTTTTCTTTAAAAAAAATTTAAATAAAAAGAAAGTTTTTTTTTAAGTAAATAGATCTCCACCGATGGATTTGGATCTATCCAATGGTGGAGATCCATTTACTTTTTTTTAATTCCTTTTATTTTTTGAAATACTTTCTATTTTTTTAAATTTATGAAAATACTTTCAATTTATTATTTATTTTAATTTTATATTTTTCATAATACATTAATTTTTTTCCTGTTTTTAAAATTATTATGTTTTTTGTTTTTTCGAAAATAAATTTTTGTTGTTAATTTATTTTTATAAACCATTTTTATATTATTATTTTTTTGAAACTCAATAAATCATTTTAACAAGGGTAAAATTGTACTTTTATACACATAGTTAGAGTTGAGCACTAGTATTTTGGTCAAATGGATTAAAGTGATGTATTTTGAAAAAATAAGGGACTTAAGTTGCTAATATGACAAAAACATTTAAATATGTGATATTTCACAAAACAATAAGGACTTTAGTGAAATTAACCCATTTGGAAAAGATTTTATTTATTTAATTTAAAGCAGAAGCTGAAATTGCAGCAGTTTCGTATTTTGCTGAGATATTGGTGGTACACCGTACACCTATTTGTTGCTCTCTGTATCGATTACATTTAAAAGTCTTTTCTATATTAGCTGAATATATATTGTATATGCATTTTAGCTATTGTGTGCAACATATCATCATACAATTAATACAGACATTAATTTATTTAGGTGCAAAAATTAACTAAAAGTACTGATATTGCACCAAGTTTTGAATCCTTTTGTCATGATCATAAGTACTGTTTACTTTTTTTGGACCTCCTATGGTTTTATAAGCCATTTACGACTCTACATTCATTTGTGCAAATGCTTGTTATTAGCTTGAATGAAAATACACATCGAAGAAGTGACAAAAATAAAATAAAAAGAAATACAAAATGGATAGAAAGGAGACCCCTCATCCGTAATCGGGAATCGAACACCGGGTCTTCTCGGGTGTCAATCCAAGATGTCCTCACCACTTGACAACCATGTCGTTCTCCTATCTCATGAATGCACAACTCTCTCAATAAAAGAATGAGCTCTCTCCTTATCTCTATAAACTCCCTAAGATGGATGACTTAAAGTGGAAATAATCTTACCAACAACTATATGCATTAATGTTGATTGTTAAACATAAAGAACATTCATTTGAATTAAGGGTTCATTCTCTTGATTAAAGCATTTACCAAAATCAATTCATCACCCAAACCAATAACGGCAAGCAATATGAACTGATCAACGAAAAAGTCAAACCAGGACGGAATTTGGCTGAAATCCTAAACTTTCCATTTCAATGTAAAATGTACCGGATCTAGAAGATTTCACCATGCTAAGTCCACTAGTGCTGTTGGTTTTCTCATATTCGAGACAGATCAGCGTAGATCTTACGATTACGTTCAGTTCTTCAAAACTTCGACGGTTGGTTTGAGGACTTCCGATGCTCAATTGACGACGTCCCAAAAGACAATCTTGAAGATTGGCTCTTTTTGCTACTTTTGGTGGAGGTGGCGTCACTCAACTTGCTAGCGGCAACTGAGCAGCAAAACGACTCCTCTTCAACCTTCGTCGGCTGATTTGACCACTTTTTAGTGATCTTTTGACGACGGCCCAGAAGGGAAACTTATAGATCGACTTTTTTTGATTATAATGGTGTGGGGGGTGACAACTCACTCTCTGTGGCCAGTAGCGGCTTCTCCGGTGGCTACTGTTCTGACGGTGGCTGCTCCGGCGGCTTGTCAATTGTGCGGCTGCTGTTCCAAACTCCTGGAACCTCGTGCTACAGAATTCACAATTCTGGATCCTACCCTAGTACACCTTAAGCCTTGAAACTTAGGCTCTGATATCAGTTGTTAAGGATGTATTAGCTTAGGGAATACCTACAATCAAATCACATAAGCAAAAGAAAAATAAGAGATACGAGATTTTACGTGGTTCAACATAAACCTATGTTCACAGAGCGCACATGCACTCAACTCCCATTATGAAATCGGGTTTACAATAACGGAGTACTATCTCTCTCCTTACGGCTCTCAATATTCTTTTCTCTCTTCTCTATGCCACACACATTACACAAGAATTACATGAGTATTTGTAATAAGGTCTAGTCTAAAACTAGTAGGAATCATTTCCTAAATAAAACAATAAAACACTCATAAGTAGAATAGATAACCAATCATAAACATAATAGGATTCAGACTTCACAACCCAACAGGTGGAGGGAGAGAGACGATCTCGGGTAATGCGGCGCGGAGGTGGCGGTGGAGGGAGAGATAGACAGCGGAAGATCTGGTTGTCTTCCATGGAGATCTGGTTTTGGAGATTATGTTCATATATATATATATATATATATATATATATATATATCATTTTTTTAATCAATTTAAAAACTAAAAATTATTATTTTAATTCAAATATTTGGAAGGTTATACATGGAAAAAGTAAAAATTTTTACATTTGTAATAATAAATCATCCAAAATGAAAAAGTAAACATATTACAATATCTTAATTTTTAAGATTTATCTATATTTCTAATAAATTAAGATCTTACCAGATTTGACATTTTTATTTATTTATCATCTACAACTCCCATCACTCCCTATATTGTTAGTTATTTTAGTGAATTTGAATAACCATATTCAAATGCGAAAATCGAGCTAGACAATCCTAACTAAACTCTCTTTCTCTTGTTATTTTAATATTTTAATTTTTTTCATTTGTTTCCAACCGTCCCTTTTATTTCCAGTGTTTTTTTTTCAAAATAAAGTATTATCATTTAAATTCAAAAAAATATATATATTCAAATAATAATATTTAATCAAAATATAGAGCTTTTGATGCATTGAATGAAAATTAAATATGTTAATCTAATAAAAGGGCAAATTGCACAAACTTTCAATCAGTTTAACCAATATTGCACTCAAATATAACTTTTGTCAAAATTGTACTTATTTTTTCCGTTTTTATTGATTAATTGTTTAACTAGTCTTAAAATTTAAAATAACTAAATTACCCTTGAATTGATTATTTTATTATAATAATAATTATATTTGAGAATTTTATTATAATAAAATGAATTAACTAACCATTTTTTTTATTTAAAAAAACATTTTGTTTTAAGAAAAATAAAAACAAATTGCTGAAAATGTTTTTTTTTAATAAAAAAAAAATTAGTTAATTAATTAGATCTTTCTCAGATTTCATCGATTTACATGTCAGATACACCAAATTCTGTCATGGGTCGATTGCTAATTCCAGTTAGCTAGCTAGGTTAATTTGCACTTTGGCTAGAGAGCATACGATTACATAATTTTGGCTGTTGTGTTTACTAAATAGTGAGAGAGAGAGAGAGAGAGAGAGAGAGAGATCATCAGATTGTGTAGCCGCTATATATATGTAGTATGTACAGTGTAGTGAGTAGAAGAATCTGCAAGTCACACCATACATATATCTTCATTTATTTATATAATATTGTCTCATGAGTTTGGTTGGTCCGTACATAAATGGGCTTATTAACAGTACCCTTATTAAAAAAAACATGTACATGTACATGTACATTGCATATTGCATACGTAGCTATGTTGTACGGATACGAATACGGATATAAATATGAATACGGTACGATAGGTAGATATGATACGATACGTAGATACGATAAATCTCTAAAAACTAGGATATGGATAAGATAGGATACCTCAATTAAAATAATATTTTTTTTTATTTTATATTTAAAAAAATATTATCCAATAATTCATTCAAAACATATTCTATATAAACATAATCCAATAATCCATTCCACTCAAATTTCAAAATAAAAACATAATCCAATAATCCATTCAAAACATTTTCTCAAAAAACATAATCCAATAATCATTTCAAAATGAAAACATAATCCAATAATCCATTCAAAATGAAAGCATAATCCAACATATATAAGTCCTAACATATTACAAAACTCAAATAAAACATAAACTTAATTCTGAGATTTATTTTAATTAATTAGACTTTGACCCTTCAACTTTATAAAATCTTAATTTGACCCTGTTTAAACAAAAATAATTAAATTTTTGCCCCAAACGTATCCTCGCCGTATTCTTGCCGTATCCTTGCCGTATCCCCACATATCCTCGCCGTATCCTACCCGTATCCCACATTCAAACTTGAGAAAAAGTCAACGGATACGTCAAATGGTGTATCCGATACGTATCTTGGTGTATTGGGGGTGTATCCGGACAGGATACGAGTTCGATAAGAGTTCCCTCCCCAATATGGAGTATCCGTGCAACATAGATGCGCAGGTTTTCATTCACTTTTAATAATATTATTATTATTATAAGATTTTATGATTCATAAAATTCACAGTTGATCAATTATGATCATATCCTCAACATACTCATCAAAGTTTTTTTAAATTCCTTCACCGACCGGTAAAAGATAATTTTATGATTTGATAGAATTAAGGAGATATATCACGGACCTACGGTACATTGATATATATATAGAGTTTAAATTTCTGTACATTTTTTTCTGGACGGTATCGTTTATGCAAAGTTATAGAGTAATTCATTCTCTCACTCTGTAACGGTATAAAATAACCTGCTAATACCCGCTTCCAGAAGTGGACTATGTTATTTTGTAATGTTACAGAGTAGAGTTGACCATGTAACATTACAGAATTGATATAAAGACTTTGTAACATTCCAAACGGTGGGGAAGGGAGGGGAGCATAGGGTCCATGGCCTTCCTCAAAGCTTTAAAATTTACGTAAACAAGTCCTAAAATTTATAATCTTCATTACATTTTAAAAGTTTTTCATTTTGACCTCCAAATTTTTTATTTTTATATTTCTAGCTCTTGCCACCGATTACATAGTCAATAGTGTATTGTGTTTGACAGTGTAGAAACGGGCAGGCAAGCAAGAGTACTGTGTAAACATAAATTGATGTTCACTCAGGGGGCTGATGGAGGCAGAGAAGATATTAGGAGTCCCTGGTGGCTCTGATGATTTGATAATGTAGATATGTGAGCGGGACCCATGATTAATTACCAAATTGAAATAGCTAGCAAGATTCAGGATCTTTAATTTGGTAGTCATTAACTCATTATTGTCATCACCATCAAATATTTTGTTGCATCCCCACTATTCATCTCTCTTAATTATACACGGGTGGTACAGCAACTCAAATCTGAATATTGTCAGGACGAATAAACGAATGTAATTTAACATCAAGCCACATTAACCGGTGGTGAAAATGGTGAGAAATGTCACCTTTTTAGATGTGTGTTGCACTCATGTCACTACTTTAATAACTTAAGTTTAAAAGACACATATGATGAACTAGCAAAATTGCCCTTAAATAAACATTTTGTTTTTCTCGTTGTACTTTCATCTCCACACTATTAGAAAACTGAACTCAGTAACTCTTCTCTCTCTCTCTCTCTCTCTCTCTCTCTCTCTCTCTCTATACAATAAACTTGTTTGAAAATAAACTCGTCGAACTTTCGTCAACACAACAAGGTAATATATTTCTCAAATACTTATTTTTTATCCTGCATTTCTGAGTATTGTAACACTTTATCCGTTCCTTTTGTAAACATGAAGTTGGTTTTGTGAAGTTTAAATCTGATAATTTTGAATCTTCGAGCCGTTGTAACCTCTGTCCGTGCTTTTGTAAACACTGTCTGAGCATTTTAGTAAAGTCTACGAACCTTAATATAAAGTCTCTGAGCCTTTGTGTAGAGTTTCCGAGCCTTTTAATATAGTCTACGAGCCTTTTAGTAAAGTCTCTGAGCCTTTTACATAAGTCTTCGAGACTTTTAAATTTGTCTCCGAGCATTTTGGTGAATTTTCCGAGCGTTTTGGTGAAGTGTCCGAAACTTTTAAAATAGTCTCCGAGCCTTTTATGGAGCGCCCGGGACTTTTTAAATAGTCTCTGAGCCTTTTAAATACCTGACCTAAGCCTTTTGTATAAACCTTTTCTTGAGCATAATGTTAACATCTTATTCAGACATCTGTGAAAAAATTAAAATAATTTTTTTTAATAATGGTTTGTGATGATGAATTTTACAGGAGAATGAATCGGGTGAGAATAGTAATATTTTACAACGGTCGATGGGAGCAGTTACCTGATGGAAGTCAGAAGTTTGTTAGATCCGATAACCAAGGAATGTATGTGTCAAAGAATATGACTTACGAAGAATTGGTGTCGATCGTGCATACCTTTGTGAAGTATGATGTAAACAAATACAATGTTGATCTACAGTCAATATCAATCGTTCATGGCACTACATGTCGCACATTTAGAAGAAATGACGATGATGTTCAGTTTATGCTAGGGGAAGATCGGGTGATCCCTCAAGTATGTGTTAGTCTAACTGAGAGGGTAGCTAGAGATGTGATAGGGAATGATATTTCTCCTCGTGAAAATATCCAACAATTTGGATCCGCTAGCAGTAGCAACCAAGTGTTCACACAAATGAGTGCAATCGAAGGTCGGAAAATATATGTGCTGTCCCACCGGTAGTGGACAACCATGCAGATGTAGTTGAACCTCAATTCAGCAATGTGTTTGGTTGTCGAATTGAGTTGAATGATGGGCAGTACAATGAGCAGTACAATGACATGTACAATGAGCAGAACACTGAAACGAACCTTTGGCCGAACCATGAGGTGGATAATGAGGCAAATATTGATCTGGTAGATCATGTAGAGAACACTGATGAAGAGTCTGTCCAAATTCAAGGACGTGGAAGACGTGTACAATGAGTTAGTTGCACTGCAGCAGATATGCCTGAGACTTCCGAGGTCCAGCATAATATATCTACATATGGTTCTGATAATGCCACAACGTGGGTTATTCCCGGAGAAGATTCATACTTGTTTGGTATTGGTAGAAAGTAGCACCTTGGTAGCAGAAGAACTTACAAGCATGATTTATAAAGGTCAATTATTTCTGACTAAAAAGGATTTGAAGAGACTAGTTGGCCTTTTTGCAATGCGGTAGAACTTTGAATAGAAGGTGAAAAGGTCCAATAAGACAACGTTACATCTGATTTGTTTGATTGACAACTGTACATGGAAATTGAGAACGGTGAGGAGAGATAAAGAGACATACTTCCTAGTAAGAAGTTTTGTCAACGAACACGTTGTCCCTTGGAGGAGATTCACTATCGCCACCGACAAGTTAGTGCAGTCATAATTGGAGAAGTCGTTGCACATTGACTTCAACAACAAGATGGTCGCCTCATGCGTTCCAAGAACATAATCGCCGATATGAAAACAATGTATGGCATCCAAATCATGTGCAGTAAGGCACATCAAGCCATGCATTATACATTGTCACTGACATATGGAACGCATGAAGAAACCTTCCAACTACTGCCATCTTTTGGTTATGTGCTGGAACAACAAAATCCTGGTACAATCACTGACTTACAGTGCGTAGACGATGGTAAATTTTCATACTTTTTCATGTCTTTAGGAGCCTCACTTAGAGGTTTCCGGAGGTGCATGCATCATGTTATTGCAGTTGATGGTACCCATTTGAAGGGAAAATTCGGGGGTACGATGTTTGTTGCAACTGCAAAAGATGGAAACTAACAGGTGTATCCAATTGCTTTTGGATACGGCGACTCAGAAAATAACCTTTCATGGGAATGATTTTTGGATTGCTTGAAGGGTTCCCTTGGTCATATAGATGATCTGGTTTTCATTTCCGATCGATATGCAAGCATTGAAGTAAGGATTTCTAAAGTATTCCCTTATGCAACCTATACCATATGTTGTTGGCACTTTGCTGAAAATGTTAATAAGAGATTTCACAGAAAGGATGTTGCCGCCATAATGGACAAAACAACTAGAGCGTACACTGAATTGAAATATAACCGGTACTTGGACGAGTTAGGTAATCTGCACAAGAATGCATTTGATTATGTTGAAGCTGCAGGTCCATATAAATGGTCCTGTGTACACTGTCCCTAAAGAAGGTACATAGTGATGACATCAAATGTCTTAGAGTGCATAAACTCATGCCTAAAATTCACACGGTAACTCCATATGTTGACACTGGCAGAGTTCATTAGGAATATGTTACAGTGCTAATTTCATGATCGCCATCGAGCTACACAGTTCATGCGTCATCAGTTGAATAATGCAGTGATGCTGAAACGTGTCAAGAAGTGCGGTTATATGACCGTCAATCCAGTTGACTGGAACATATTCTCCGTCAAATGGTCCAGAAAACAGTGGACTGTTGACTTAGCCCGGAAGACTTGCACATGCAATAAATTCCAAATTGACCATTTTCCATGTTCTCACGCACTCGCAGCGGCAAGGTACATTAAAAGTTTAAGTTTACGCTATATTACTAAACGTGAATCTCATTGTTTTCATTTTTCTTTCACGGAGCGAAACTTGGATTTCACATTTCTGTGTGCGGACTACTACAAGAGACAGACACTTATTGATGGATACTCAGTTCCTATTATGCCTGTTGGCCATCCTTCTTCATGGGTAGTGCCATCTGACATCGCTGTGCGGGTGGTTTTAAATCCAAAGTCCAAGAGTCAATCAGGTCTCCCGATGGCGGGTCGACATGCCTCGTTTTCGGAGAGGACAACCACTCAATCATGTAGAAGATGTGGACAATCAGGTCATAATGGTAGGAGTTGTTCTAATTCGCCTATGGAAGGTCCAAGCATAATTGTTCCCGAGGAATACCATCGTAAGTGTAGCATATGTCATTCAGTTGGACATAACAAACAGACATGCCCTGACAAGGACTCTACGGTGGAATGAATGGAGTCGTTGATATTGATGTAATTTTAATTAGTTGGAATTGTATGACTTATTCATTAACTTATTGTTTAATTAAATGAGGCTGGTAAATATCAGTTTTGTTATTGTTGAAGGTATGAAATGTGTGTTGGACTTGTAATTGCAAACACTTGAAATTTAAAAAAAAAAGATTAATAGTTTCATTACTATAACACTTTTGTACATCAAAAACTACAACATCTACAGGGGACTGGAGTTACAAAAAACCTCCACGGCCATCTTCTCCCGGATGGTGCCCATATCGTCTTTTGACTAGTCGAAAGGCTGCATGTTCGCCAGTACGTACTCAATCAATCTCAAAGTATGGGCACCATAGTTACCCCTGCAATGCACCACATGAACAACCGTTACAATAGAATGTTAATAAAACTAACTTTAAGTTAATATGATGTTCAAACAGTCATACCCTCTAGTCTGTTAGGGTGCATGTGTTGTAGACACCATGCTTACCCCAAAGGGTCTATTCCGTTTGTCGTACTTCGGCTCGTCCCTCGGCCTGGCATCATGAAACCCCACATGATGCAACATGGAGGCCAACCTGCTCTTTTTTGATCTGCACAGGGACTTCATTTCTGAATGGGTCTAGCAGTGGATCGTCCAGACAGTGAGGTCGACACTGGCCACAAGCCAATGTTGCAAGGAATCAGAACCTGTAGGTGTTTCAAGATACTGTAATAATATTTATTAATTAAACACATTGGAACCATAAATGTATAACACTCACACGTCAACCTCGTGCCATGGACGGTTCCCTGACGGGAGTGATCCATATACTATCATAAGGTTTTCAGGGGACCACCTATACTTCAAGACAAACCAGTCCTTCGGGCTTTTGCCCACAGCATCACGAGGCATGATTCTCCCCAACTGAATCTCTAGAAATAACTTCAAATAGATAATTAACCGAAACGTTAGGAACAAGATGAAACACAAAAACGCAGTTGCGAAAATAATACATTATAAACACTTACATAGAACTGAGAATCTAGTACGTTCATCCTCTGACTATAGACATTGGGGTATACTCGCTGATGCTTTCGTAAAATATGTAAGAACGCGTCGATATGCTGACAATATAAACATTAACATTGTTAGTATTCTACCATAACTTAAACAAACTTAAAAGACAATTGAAGTAAGTACCGTGTCCTCCAACTCCATGAAGTTGGTTTGCAACAGGTAGAACCAAGTGACTGGCACGGGCGCCATTAGATCCACATCACGTCAACGTAATTGTTGAATTATTTAGATAAACAAGTAATTTAACTGAGGTGTTTGAAAATACATTCACAATATTATACTTACAATTCCTTTGTCGCGTTCCTCTTGTAGGCTTGTTAAGGCACAAGCTGGTCAGCGTCTACTAAATCATTGGGCCTGAATGTATGTGCTGATGACTGGGGTCGTTTCTTTGGATTCTTCAGCCGACAGGGGTCAGTGTATGGGCTCAACAACTGCCAGCCTCGCTGGCGAACCCGCTTCCTATGCTGCCCGTGGACCGCTGGGGTGTGCTAGGATAATGAACTCTGTCCTCGTGGATCTTGTGGAGGGCTTCCCTGGGGCCCAATCAACCTATGAGGTGGGGTGCGACGAGAGCGGTGCGCTCGGATGGACCCAAGAGGTGCTCTGTGTGGATCGCCTGGACAGGTCCGGAGTGTGGACCCTAGAGGAGGAGGGACTCTGTCCCCGTGGACCGGACATGTCTGCTGTGTGGTCCTGGGTATAAATAGGAGGATCCACATGATGGACCTCCATAAGCAGCTGAAACTCTGGTAAGCAGCTGATGCTTTCGTCCTGTAACTCCAGCCCCGGTACCCTGCGTCTCAGGTCCGGTATCCTGCATCTCAGGTCTGGTACCCTGCTTCTTAGGTCCGGTGGCTGGGTCTATCTCCTCATCATGACTACCATGCCCCGTCTATGTCTCTGTGTGTAGAGTCTCGGTCATGGGACGGTGGACCATCCATGTCTGACTGTGATGTCGATCCTCGTAGCCCCTAGAGAAAGTCCATCACCCTCGGCCTCGTTTGCGGCCGACAGTCAGTGTATGGGCTCAGCATGTCTATGCTGACCGTGGACCGCTGAGGTGTGCTGGGATAAGGAACTCTGTCCCCACGGATCGTGTAGAGGGCTTCGCTGAGGCCCGATCGACCTGCGGGGTGGGTTGCGACGGGATGGACTGGAGGTGTCACTCGGGGGTGGGGTGCGACGGGATCGAACTGAAGAGAGTGGTGGCTCGGATGGACCCGATGGGTGCTCTGTATGGATCGCCTGGATGGGTCAGGAGTGTGGACCGGAGGGGAGGAGGGACTCTGTCCCCATGGACCGGACGGGTCTACTATGTGGTCCTGGGTATTAACAGGAGGATCAACATACTGGACCTCCATAAGAAGCTGAAACTCTGGTAAACCCTGGGTAGGTGTCTCCTCCAATATTGTATCTGTGCCACCAAGGACTTGCGTCTGCTGCTCTTGTCCTGTAACTCCAGCCTCGGTACCCTGCATCTCAGGTCCGGTGGCTGGGTCTATCCCCTCATCATGTCTACCACGCCCATCTCTGTCTTTGTGTGTAGAGTCTCATTCATTGGACGGTGGACTATCCATGTCTGACTGTGATATCGATCCTCGCAGCCCCAGAGAAAGTCCATCACCTCCATATGATGCACATCTCGTTCCTCATCACTCTTTTACAGATCCTCCCATAAAGCAGCGACGACATCCATCACATCTTGGAGTTTACGTTCCAAATGGTCTTAAAAGAAAAACAAAATTGTCAGTATTAAAATCATACACTCATTCCAAATAAAATAATGCATTACAAAAAAATTTACGTACCTCACGATGCTCTCCAACATCTCCTCGTGAATGAACTCCACTAGTATACCCGGGCATCGCAAATCGCACCCGACTGTGCCTCTAGGGACTCCCACCCCCAAACTCCGGATCTGAACCCTCCGTATCCCGTCTGTGCCTCAATGGACTCCCACCGGCCAACTCCGGCTCCGAACCCTCCGTATCACTGGGTCCGGCAGTCGTATGATCTACGGGATCCTGTACCGAGACGTAGTCTCTATCGGTGGCAATATATAGACTGCCTACCTCATTTATGCCCTCGTAGTACCGTTCAACCCTTTCAGCTACCGTCGGAACCAGTGCAGTCCTCACAAACATCTGAAATTGTAGTTAGACCATTGCATTTGTATACGTCTTAATATGTATAAAGTTTAACCTAGATGTGAATATCTTACCTTAGATGTGAATATATTTTCCATCTTGTCTGCCTTTGGTCGCTTACTCAACTCTCATTTCAGAATACGGGGGGATAACTCAATATCCCTGCGGGTCCCAAATTGGGTCCCAAGCTCGGGGATAACCTCATAAGCTAATATCTACGTAAAAAAAATTCAAAATCCAATCATTTATTCCATAACTCATATAAAATAAAATTCAGGTTTTAATACGGATTGAAATTCTAAATTCTCACCAACAGTGCGTAAGCGAGACCGTAAATGTTGTATGTCACCACCGTATGAACATTGGCACCATTTGCCTGTTGTCGTCTCTCGAACCACTCACGTCGACTATCCAATGCATGCTTGAAACCAAAAATGGACTTCCTATACACGTGGGCACCCCACGGGAACGCATCAAAAGCATCGAAGTCCTCGACTAGCCAGATCTGTCATACTGAAATTTTCTCTCTCTCGTCCAACCCTATCAATATCCAGTTCAGCATATACAAAAGGCACAACTTCACAGCATCATACTGCTGCTCAAATATACCAATCCGCAAAACAACTCTCAGATGTTCATAATCTACCTCATATAGACCACCAAAATACCGTTGGTTTATCCCGTTTTGTACCATCTCATACCTCGTCGTGTCAGGAATCACTCAGAATTTCAATCCAGTGATGAGACAGAATTCAACCTCGGAGAACCTGACCAAATGATGACCTAACATAAATCGCATCTCATCCTTCGGCCCATCTTGATGCAGCTCGCGCATAAGCGAGATGGACTACGCCAGTCGAAAACTTCATCCCCCGATCCATCCGAAGGAAATGACCAAAACAAGACTCCGTATACCAACATCGGTCTTTGACCGTGAACTGTTCTGGTACCCTATTCAGTGCCTTTTCGATATCTCGAAGGTCATCAAAATGGTCATGCCGAGTAATTTTTCCATCATACCATTCTCCACTGGAGTTTTAAGCAAATCATTTAGATGATTCCATATCTGCATTTTCATAGAAATAATGCATTAGTAAACTGTAAAATCTCGGTCATAATTGAAAAATGCTTGGACATAGTTTCAAAAGACTCGGGCTTAGTTTAAAAAAGCTCCTGCATTTAAAGAAAAAGCTCGGACAATGTTTCAAAAGGCTCGGGTTCAGTTTAAAAAAGCTCGGACATTTCAAGAAAAAGCTCGAACACCGTTTCGAAAGGCTCGGGCCTTGCAAGAAAAGGCTCGGGCTCAGTTTAAAAAACCTTGGGCATTTAACAAAAAGCTCGGACACAATTTTAAAAAGCTCGGGACTTTCAACAAAAAGCTTGGAAACTTTTTACAAAGTCTCGGATATTCAAATCTTACAAATCCTAATATTCAAAAAAGCTCGAACGGTTTTCAAAAAGGCTCAGACAATTTTTGAAAAAGTTCGGAAACAATTTCAAAATGCTCGGAACCCAGAAAATCTTACAAACCCTAATATTCATAAAGAAAAAGCTCAGACGAGTATGAAAAAGGCTCGAAAAGTTTTTCAAAATGCTCAGACACATTTAAAAACGTTCAAAAACCGAGGAAATCTTACAAACCCTAATATTCATAACGAAAAAAGCTCGGACGGTTATGAAAAAGTCTCGGAACGTTTTTCAAAAAGCTCGGACACAGTTTAAAAATGCTTGAAAACCCTGAAAATCATACAAACCCTAATATTCATAACGAAAAAAGCTTGGACGGTTATGAAAAAGGCTCGAAACGTTTTTCAAAAAGCTCGGACACAGTTTAAAAATGCTTGGAAACCCAGATCTTCATCTTCCCCACAAGATTTTCAACATTTTAAAAACCCTAACCTAACCCACAACCATACTTAGATCGACAAATCAAACATAATCTACAAGTTTAATCAACACCCAACATCAAACATGCACATCAACTTATCAAAAACAAAAATCACAACAAAATCTAACTCAACTTACCTCAATCGGTTGAAGATGCTAGTCTGAACACTCGAAAAAGAACTATTGTCCCACTGCCGGTAACTTTGCCGTCTTTTTTCAGCAGGTTACTTCGCCGTCATTTTTCTCTCTCTTGTTTTCTGTCTAAGTTTGATAACAACAAAAACTCACTTGGAAGGGGTATTTTTGTCTGAACACCTATATTGGTGTCTTTTAAACATGAATTAGTAATGTGGTGTTATTTGCACAACACCCACCCCAAAGAGTGCTATTTATTTTTTGAACCCGAAAGCGGTGATCATCTTTCTTTCAACGTTTGTAATTTGTGTCATGCATATTTCCGTATTATAACCATTCTCTCTCCCAACAATTTTTTCAAGATATATATATGCAGAAATTTTCAAGTCAGTATGCACTGATATAACTTCATCAGTGCGATGGATGTGGACCATTAGATTTACATACTTTGACTCAAAGTGTATGCACTTGTCAAAACTTCTCCATAATCAATGGTCCACATACAACGCACTGATATAAGTTATATCAGTGCACACTGAGAAAAAAAAAGGACTATATATATATATATATATATATATATATAATTTCCTAATCATGTTTTACCTTCAAAATCATTTAATTTGCATTTTACAGCTAACTAGCTAATTAGATTTATTACTTATAATAAGGGCTATAGAGGCCATTTAAGGTAATAGAATTACAATTAATTACTTAAATGTCCTCCTTAATATTCTTCTAAATAAGTGTAAAACAAATTAAATTAAGCACCTATATATATGGATGATCATTATTATTTTTTTTAAATATTAAAATAATCTGGGGTTTTATGGGGGAGCGATGAGAGATTCGAACCCATGCACATCCTCGTAGTGTAGGTATGAAGGGTTTTATCATCGAACCAACCTCATATTGCCAATTATTTTATTTTTCAGATAATAGAATAATAAGTACAATATTTCCATGTTTTTTAAGTCTAGAATATATCAAGTACATGACATAAAATTGAATAGAAGTTTGATACATCATATTTATTATTCTAAGATTTTCTCAAGTGTACTTACGCAAAGGAAGGAAGAAATGCTTCGTTGCACACCATATTATATGATATAAGTGGATTGGACGTAAATATTCTGTATATTAATGAAGCTTTTCTCCTAATAAGGGACTATGGGGAAGGGATGGCTACTTGTATGAGTTATTATTATTATTATTATTATTTTTATATCCAACTCAAACCCAAGGCATTGTGAAACTGATCAAATCAACAATCATCGAGCATGCAGTAGTACTTGTATGATTAGAAATTTGACATGTGGGTAATTAAACGACACACAATATCTTTCTACTGTTTAGACTCTAGATATCTATCTCTTGAGAAAAACTTTGGTGCATCCGATGCACAACACTGGAATCTAATTGTGGTGCATCGGATCCACTCATTGACTGACACATGTCATTTTAATTTTATTTTTCCTCCAACTCATCTTCTATCTTCTTCTTCACTGTCGTACAGAATCTCTCTCTTCCATTTTCTCACTCACACAGACTGGATCCATCATCGGTGCTCTTTCACCGACACCGTTTGACTTCGGTGATAGACGGATCTGGAAGATCGGACGACACTAAGTTCATTGGAGCGATCAGTTTCATCGAATTCGAGACTGATCGGCGCAGATCTGATGATGTAGGTTCGGTGACGGTTCGGATTTGGATCCGTTTCTCTCTCAACACAACTCGAATCCGAACACGGGCCCTTGGGTTATGGCGGTCGGCACCCGACGAACATTTTTCCGACGGTTTTATCAGTCAACTCACTGATAATAATGTCGGCGGCGGTAGTTTTGTCAAACTTTGAACGACGGTTTGACCACCAAGACAATTTCGTTTGGCGACAACCCTTTTGAGAGATCGAAAGTTCGTCAATTTTTGCACCTTCCGGTGTGGGTGGTGTCGCTTCACTTGCTACGGCGGTCGGCGGCGCTTAACGGCGGTCTGAAAATGAGAGAAAGGCATCTGATAGATAGAGAAGAAGGATAGAAAAACTGAGGTGGTGGAAAAAATAAATTTTGGAGTAATACGTGTCACTCATTGAGTGGATCCGATGTACCACAATCAGATTCCAGTGTGGTGCATCGGATGTACCCAAGTTTTTCTCCTATCTCTTTCCTATAACAATTCCATGCGAAGTTTACACACTAACATCTGCCCAAACGTACGTAGGAAAACTGATCAAAACTAGAAGAGAAAAATTATATTAGCATATGTACTCTCAAGTTTGATATACTTAATATGACAAAAGTTGTGATAACCGAGCATTATCAAGCTGGATGATCGAACTTAGAATATTGTCGGATTAAATGAAATTTCTTTACTATTGAACCACATTGTGCGGTGGATATTTGAATATTCCTGAAATACTGAAATAATAATTGTTACAAAAATGGGTCAAATAGCTCTCATGGATATAGCTCAGCTGGTAGATGAACGAACTTGAGGTTTGGACAAATGACTCTTAAGTCAGTGGCTCGAATCCTATCAATAACAAAAGCTTTAAATAAAATAACTGATCTAAATAGGTGGATAAATAGATACCGTAAAAAAATATAATTAATTAGCTAGCGAAATCTCTTAATGATAGTAAAGTGGACCTACAAATCTTTATTGAATATAAATTAGTTGTCTCACTTATGTAGTTCCATGATTGTGAGCCAAAATCCTATTTCGTTGGTGAGGATCATGAGGTGCACCTTAATTGCCAAGCAATCAAATTAATTAATAATGCTAATAATAATCATACTCTTAATTAAGAGACCAAGTGAGACAAATAATTTATATATTCAATAAAGATTTATATACAGAGAGACAGAGAGAGAGAGAGAGAGGCCATATAGGTCCCTTTTGTCCTCATATGACCAACATTTTTCCTCCTATGATATGAAAAAAAAAAGGATTCTAGCTAGATAGGACCTCAAAATCACCCTCCAAATTGTTTTCAAAGCAGTCACACTTAGGGGTCGTTTGTTTTTCACTTAAAATTTAATGGGTCTGAATCGAACTCATTAAGTTGTTTTGTTTGTTTTTTTAAGTGGTCAAACAACTTAAAAATATCAAAAAACAACTTAAAATAAAAAGTAAGAAATCTTGACTTTTAATTTAATTCCAAATCACTGGATTACAATTAAAATATTCTCTTCCAAGTCAATCCTCCAAAAAAAGATATATTTCCAAATATATCTTAATTTAATATGGTATAAAAAAATTTCTTTAACATATTTCTTATTTTAAACATATTTTAGAAAAGAAAAAAAAAACTCTAATTACTTCTCATAATGAAATTTTTCAAGGATTGAACAATTGAATTTCTCTCATGCCAAATCCCGGTAAGAACTCTTTATTTATTTATTTTTATCTAACTATTCGTATAATACTAAATAAATTTGTCTATCATATTAAGTAGATTTTGTGGCTCGAAAATGTTATAGAATTATTGTATATAAAAAATTCAAGAACCTTTCTTTTATTTGGTTTCCGGTGCATATGATCCAAGAAACCAAAAAAACAAAAATGGTTTTAGGAATTATATTCACCGGAAACGTGGACAACATATAAAATTGAACTTTAACTTGAACTTTAACTTGAACTTTTTTTTGACAATAAATTTAACTTAAATTTTGTTTGCAGAATATACAAAATTATATTCTTTGATTAATTTTTTATTTTGTTAAATTGAACTTTGTTTGTAAAAAAAAAAACATACAAAATGTTATAAAGAATGGTGCATGTTAAATTATCTCTTTTAATTAGTATGTGTATAAATGTAAGATTACTTATTTTCATACAGTTTTATTTTTAAAAAACAAATATATTGACAGTATATTCAGATGTGAGGAAAAAAAAAACAAACATGTCATCTAGATTCAGATTTCAATCCCTATTCAGTTTTCAGAAAAATTCAGGACTGTTCAATGTTCAGACAAAAAAACAAACAACCCATAAGCTTCCATGAATTTTTTTTATATATCATCAATAGCTATGCAACTCAAACCGCATATGTTATCGGACTAAATAAACATTTTTTACTATCTTCCTATGTTAGAAGGTCTCTTCTTAGAATTAAATCTTTTAGACTTTAATTATCTTTATTTTTATGAAATATAAATAAAGACACATATATTTATTATGATGTGATGTGTGAAATAGTTGAAGTGTTTCCTAGTTATAATATTTGTATTATATTAATCTTGGACCACACAAGAATGTATTCATGTCTCCCACCAACCATTATTATACCATTTAATTCTTTTTATTTATTTTGTTTTCATTTTTGAAACATATATGTAAAATACTTCAACCAAAAAAAGGCAAAAAGAGACATATATGTAAAAGATATTTTGTCTATAATTATTCGTGTCCTTTTATCCCAAAATTAGAGTAGCCAATAAGTTCTTTTGCTAAAATATTATATATTTGTATAGTGACAATTGGACCAATATTATAGATCACCATTTTGAAGTGTATATGTATATAGATAGATTTATTTCCATTAGTAAGGAGAGAGAACGTGAGAGGAAAGTAAAAATTGTCTGTGTTAAAATATACACCGACTAATACTTGATCTCAGCCATCAATAATATCTTAATCCACCGGTCAATAAAGTGTATGAGAATTTATGTAAAATAAAATATTAAAAAAATTCCTTCCCCACATGTGTGACACACACATTTTTTAATGAGCACTTTTACATTGTACAATTTAAATACCTTTGATGAAATTACACACACTAATTTTTCAATGAGAACTTTTACGATGTACAATTTAAGTACCTTTGATGAAATTACATGTAATCAAATGTTTTTTATAGAGATTTAAGAAAATTAAAAAAAACACACACACACAGTAATTTTTCAATGAGAACTTTTACGATGTACAATTTAAGTACCTTTGATGAAATTGTATGTAATCAAATGTTTTTTTAATGAGATTTAAGAAAATTAAAACACACACACATATATAGTAATTTTTCAATGAGAACTTTTACAATGTACAATTTAAGTACCTTTGATGAAATTGCATGTAATCAAATGTTTTTTAATGAGATTTAAGAAAATTAAAATACACATTTGGTAAACTTTTAGAAATTTTTTGGATCTGAGAACTATTTTTTCATATATTCCCCTATTTTTAAATGTTTTATCTGCAAAAACAAATCGGAAAAAATTAGTTATTGCTAATTTTTTTTCAATAAATGTATTTCAATGTTTTCACCATCTATACACAAAATCAAATCAATATTCAATATATTTCATACAATTTCATCAAATGTGTTTAAAGTGTGCATTGTAAAAAGTCTTCAATAGAAAATTACTCTATATATATAGACAATCTATAGAACACCGGTGTACTCGTACACCGTGTAGAAAATATTGCGATTGAAGGTTGGATCATACTTTTTCAAATTACGATCACATTATTTCCTACACGGTGTATGGATACACCGGTGTTCCATAGCCTGATAAATATATATATATATATATATATATATATATATATACACACAGTCTTTCTACTGTCAGTTCGTCCTGATATATTTTATATCAGGACGAAAAATATGGACCACAGATTATGGAGAAGTTTTGACAAGTGCATACACTTTGAGTCAAAGTATGTAAATCTAATGGTCCACATTATTCGTCATAATATATTTTATATCATGACGAATTGAAAATAGAAAAATTGTATATATATATATATATATATATATATATATATATATATATAATGTCATAGATAGAATCACAAAAGGAAATTAAAAGGCATGACCCACCCCCACATATTTATTTTGGGTTATTAATTTGTCGATTTTTATCATTACTCATTAGATAAAACATATTATAATTACTGTAAATATCTCATTTTAAAACGCTTTCCGTAACACAATTCTTCATTTTCGATTAATTTAAGGGTCTGTCCTGTAAGCGTTTTTCAATGACTGTTTTTCGAAAATAAAAATGAAAATGAAAATGAAAATAGTGTTATTTTTTTGTTTTTCGAATTCTGAAAACTCGTCTGGTAGCATATACGGGAAACTGTATCCTGAAATTGAAAACAGTAAAAACGCGTCTGGTAGCTTCACTGAAAGCTGAATTCTGAAAATGAAAACAGTAAAAACACGTCTGGTAGAATAACTGAAAAATATCAAAAATTATAATTTTTTTTATATTTTTTCTATTGCAATTTTTAATTTGAATAAAAGGGAGCTAATAATTCATCCCAAATAATTATCAAATAACTCATAATTTAAAAATTGTTGTAAAAATAAAGAGAAAAATATAATAATGAATCAGAGAAGAAAATTGATTCACCGAATACATACATATATACATATACACACACACACACACATATATATATATATATATATATATATATAATTTGAATAAAAGTGAGTCACCAGAACATTACACATGAAATTCAGTAAACTGAAGTTAAGTTAACAAAATCTGGAGTTAAACGTGCTACCAGTAAACTCATATCTCCACATTTAGCAAACATACCAACAAGACTAGTTCCTACAAACTGATTAACACTAACTTCACTCTTGATAATCAATGCATGATATCTTCTTCCCAGTTCAAGACATCTTTCATTGCTACAAAATTTTAAAACACCAATCACAAAAAGCCTATCTAGTAAACTCCCTGAAGAAGAACATGTAGGGGCATCATTAGTACACACATCGTCACTGCAATCATCATGAGAAGTACCATTACCTGTAAAATAACCATTTTTAACCACACCCTTTTCAACATCAATCACATATCCAGCGTAGTTAATTGGAATCAATTGTTGAAACACCAATTCGTTTAGGACTTCTATCGAACAATGTATATACAACTTTTGAAGGAATATGTTCACTAGCCATAGATGTCATTGGGAGGCTGGAATTTTTAAGCTTGAATAGGTCTTTTACACTGGAAGTGGAAGGAAAGGAAATTGAAAAGCTGGTATTCAAACAAAGTTCAGTAAAATTTCAAGGAAAGGAAATTTTTAACTTCGCTGGATGACTAATAAGTGGACTCAGCGAAGAAGAAGAAGAAGAAGAAGAAGCCGATCGGAGGCGGAGAAGAAGAAGAAGAAGCTGATCGGCGGCGAAGAAGAAGAAGAAGAAGAAGAAGCTGATCTGCGGCGAAGAGAAAAAGAAGAATCTTAACCAAGAATGCGATTGCGAGCGAGAGGAGAAGAAGAAGAGAAGA